>MU172998.1:225668-241111 GCA_016695475.1 Suillus decipiens
CAAAGTGTAAACGTACAGTCAAGTGACTGTGGGAGAAGTGAGACGATCATCTGATCGTGTAAGAATACAACCGTAAAGGTATAGGTCATCTGACCATGTATGAATACAACCGTAAAGGCAATAGCGATATAAGTGAAGAGGGAAAATGGATAGGGGCATACAGTGATTGTAACAGTAATGGGTCTAAGCACAGCATCATCAATTGTGATATGACACAAGAGGAACAACAGAACATACACCCAGGGACCAGGGTACATACCATGAGATCTCCTTCACTTGAGTAGTCCTAGGCAGCACAACATGTGAGTGGGGTTTCCCTGATGCCCACCACCATAAGACATGTATTCTGATGGGCACTTAATCTCGCAATCAGTTGGATATATATCAAGTGAAGTGAAGCTTACCTGCATCCCTGGAGTCAATTGGTTGAAGTCCAGAAGTGAGATTGCAACACAGCGATGCCATCCAGCAAGAGGGACATGGCATGTTTAGAAAAAGTTCCCCATGCACCATCCAGTAGGGTATATGATAGAAGATCTTCGTGAGGATTCCAACCCAGTACCGATGTCTATGGTTGTCAGGTTGGGTGGTTTGCTTTGTCTGTTTTTTGTCAAAGAATGCTTGTATCATTAAGCAGGTGTTTCGACCACATTAATGGGTTGAGCTTACCTTCATTCACATGGTCAACAACTGATCAATTGAATTTTGATTTTATAGCAAAATGGGAGTCTGGCAGGCAGGTCCCCATGCATCATCCAATAGGCTGAACAATGGCCATGATGCTGATTGGTGTTGATGAGTAGATGTTGGGTGTTATGACTGGGGTTGGTTGCTGTAAAGACTACAATCTAGCTAGGCTGATAGCAAACTACCACCTAGTCTAGTATATGTCAAAGTCTTGCCTAGCTGCTACACTTGTAGGACAAGTACATTCGACCTGAGGGATCTGCTGTCTACTGAGGTAAAAGAAAGTGCACACTATATGGGACTCAAAAGTCCGAAGCTCTACAGGCAAATCTGATGGCTATACAGGATGTCCGATGTGTGGGAATTTCGGGTCCGCAGGTTGGTAATGACTGAGAGGATAATAAAAGAGTACAAGTGCTTCAGGTTGTTATAGATGTGATGGGAGGGTCAATATGATGATGTGGATAGTGTTTTGTGCAATGATAATGAATGGATTATAAAATTGCTTGCCTATGGCTTGTTAGACAGGGACCAAGTATCTGGGGCGATCCCCCTTCTATAGGATGGTATAGAATAGTGTCTATGGGTCCCTTATAACATGCTATGTGAAAGTCCAGAGTACTATAGGTGAAAGTAGGCAAATTCACTTCAGTGTAGCGACCATATTGCCACTAGGCTTGAAGTTGCCGTGGGATACTACGAGCTAAGCTCTCATTCTTGGATCTTTGATTTTGTTATGGAGTCTCGGACCGCTACCAGTGACTCTTACCATTGACTGCTGTTTTTGATCATTACTGCGGACATAGTGTTCACCTTTGGCAGCTACCGCTGTCGCTATTTTGGTATTGCTAACTAGCGCCCTTACCATTGCACTTTTGCTCTCGGATTATCTTGTTCTGCCGTAATACCGCTGATGGCGGCAACCTTTGGAGTAGTTTCTTACCTCTATCATCTAGTCTTACTGCATTCCCTCGCTAACTAACTAAAGGAAATTGCTTCTATTGCAGTCCTCTCAGGTCGAACTACATACTCGCACCTTCAGTAGGATAAATAGTTGTGTCTATCTATAGGCCAGCTGTTATTTCCTTGTTTCAATTGGAGCCCATCGCAAGGGGACCAAAGAAGCACTAATGCTGGAGCAACCAAGCTGCATACTCAGAAGCCACACCAAGCTAGCACAACTCGCAGTGCTACTCGAAACACCACCAGAAGTACCGCCAGAACCAGAGATTGCGGAATCCAGTCAACACACTAGTGCTGACAAAGCTGCTGTTCACCAACATCTTACCGGTGACGACCCGCTAACCGATCACAAAGACATGCCAGTGGACAAAGTCCTACCAGGATCCTTTGAGCCCAAAAAATCCCAAGTACCCTTCATTCTCGTTGACACTCCTTCCACAGAATCATCTTTAACACCATCAGCGCCCTCATGCCAATCCTCACCAGACAAAAAATCCCTCATTCCTCCACAACAGCCTTCCGTGCCATCACCTTGTAAATGCATCGCTAACTTACCGCTGATGGTTCCAGCAATCCATACTAGGATAGCTGTGCAAACACACACTATTTTTGCACCAAAGCCTACACTCCCGCAAATCATGTCTGCCCCATTTCGTATGCCGCTCTGAGGCATGGATGCAGCACCTAAGTTCAACAGCACGCCAGCCCGCCTGATACTGTTCCTTGAAGACGTAGATGCCATCGCTGATCACGCAATGCTCACTGATGAGCAGCGGATAAAGGCAGTGCTCAGATACATGCCTATCAAGGAAGCAGAGACCTGGGAAATGCTCGATGAAGCTGCTCTGCCCGATTGGAAGAAGTTCATAGCAGCGGTAAAACTCTTGTATCCTGGATGTGAAGGCGATCGCCGCTTTACCCATACTGACCTCAAAAATCTTTGCGCAGAACAAGTCCATATGCCGATGGCCTCGCAAGAGGAGCTAGGCCAGTATTACCACAAGTTCTTCAAGATATCTAGGCACTTGATTGTGAAGAAGAAGCTCGCTGATCTTGAGTGCAATCGTCTTTTCCTTGATGGATTTCACATTACCACCAAGACCGCTATTATGCAGTGGCTCGAGATTAAGCTAACTGATCACCACCCGGACGATCCATACAACATCAAGGAAGTATACAATGCTGCCATATTCTTGCTACCGAGCACGTCACTGTTAGAGACGTGCTCGGAGGGTTAACGGATTATAAAGGGCTTTGGCCTCAGCTCATACGCTGTGCCCCTTACCCAAGTATTGCCCCTTAATTTCAGATGAAGTCCTAGGGAGAGTTCTGGTGAAGTCCAGATGTAGTCCAGATAAACTCTAGGGCAGGATAGCTCAATAGAGCTCCAAAAGACTTCCGGATGAGCGCAGGAATGTGCCGGAACTATTCCTGGATGATAGGGGATGATGACAAGACTACTTGGACAAAGTCCAGAGTAGAACAGTGAGGGATGTTACATTAGGATGAAGGATAGAATAGGACTGGACCATAGGACCATAGGACCAAGGGTCCGAAGGTCCGAAGGTCCGAAGGTCCGAAGGTCCGAAGGTCCGAAGGTACGAGGATCCAAAGGTCCAAAGGTCCAAGGATCCGAAGGTCCAAGGATCCGAAGGTCCAAGGATCCGAAAGTAGGAGTAGCGGAGTGTTGGATGGATAACAGATGGACGGACAGATGGACGGATGGATAGACAGATGGACAGATGGATGGATGGACGGATGGGTAAATGGACAGATAAATAGACGGATGGATGGATGGATAGATGGATGGACGGATGGATGGATAGATGGATAGGTGTATGGATGGATGAAGTGGTATAACTACTATAGAGGAGTAGGCCCGGATGTGAAGTAGAGAGAGTATAGACTACTTCGGATGAGGTCCGAAGTAGAAACTAACAGAGAAAGACTATTGCAGGTAGAGTCAAAGGTGGAACGGAAGACGGACTACAATCGGACAAAGTCCAAAAGTGATTATATGACAGAGAGTCAAGGCTCTGGACTAGGGAGTACTCCCATAGTCCAGAGCCAGAGACTTAC
Organism: Suillus decipiens; assembly: GCA_016695475.1. Taxonomy (NCBI): domain Eukaryota; kingdom Fungi; phylum Basidiomycota; class Agaricomycetes; order Boletales; family Suillaceae; genus Suillus; species Suillus decipiens. The sequence goes on from MU172998.1 coordinate 229,398, forward strand.
AAGGGCTGGAGCCCAAGTGAGAACAGAAACAGAGTTATATAGACAGCAGGATAAGTAAGGATACAAGCAATGATCAGACTGAGGTCTGCAGGAGTAGTACTACGAGTTTATATACTGTAGGTAGCATGCCAGAAGGTAAGTAAGCATAGTCCAAGGCTATGTCAGAAACATAATAGTAAGTACAGCAAAACATCAGGCTATGAACTCAGAGATAAATCTTGTATGGAATAACTTATTGAGATGGAGGCAGAGATAACCGATAGCCAGAGGCAGAGATGACCAAGAGGCAAAGGCAGGGATGACTGAGAGCCGGTGGCATAGGTATATCCTAAAAGGGATATGGACATGGATCAGATATGGATTGGATATGGATTGGACAAGTATCTCAGATCGGATCTGGATCGGACAAGTGTCTTGGATCGGATATGGATCGGACAAGTGTATCAGATTGGATATGGATTGGATGAGTGTATCGGATTGGATATGTGAACTGGACTGAGTGGGGATTGGATAGATGTGGATTTGAGCAGGATGTTATAGTGCAAATTGAGTGTAGAATCCGGTATATGACAGTCACCAACATCAGCGCCTAAACCCACTCAAGCCAGTTTGTCATGGGGCCCTGGACAGCAATCTGCTTCGCAGCCTCTAATACAACCGACTACCCCAGGCATGGTTATCAAAAAGGAGTATTCTTTGTACCGCTGTGTGTTCTGTTGGTCAGAAGAGCATGGAAATAGAGATTGCCAGATCAAAGAAGCATATCATAGGGATGGTAAGATTTCGCTAAGAGGCCAGTATGTGCTTTTGCCAGATGGAAGCGACCTTCCTCCGGGATGGGGCAGTCTGCAGCAGAAGGTAGACCGCTACCACACTAACAAAACTCCCACCATGGGTGCCAATGCTATGGTACTAGGCAACTTGTACTGCCATGTAGAGCATGAGCATGACGCCATCCTTGACATTGACCCCTCCGCCTTTATGCAAACAAGCGCTAGACATAGGAGTGATGCCGAAGCAGACCTTGATCTTGCACTAAGGATCTTGCAGGCTGAGTATGAGACGAACAACACTGATGCTTATGCTACTAGGAAAGTGGATAAGGGAAAGAATGTACGCTTCGACGGTGTAGATGTGCCACAGCAACCTCGACCAGGACCATCTTCCAAAGCTGCAGATGCGGTAGAGGAAGTGGTTTCACCGCAGGTCAAAGCCTCAGCGACACCAAATTCAGGTGCTAAGGTACCAAAGCCGGCAACCCCTGCCGCAGGTAGTACCCCATCCTCATCATCAACCCCTACCAAGCCATCAACAGGTACTGCTAACCCTTCTGGCCCCCAATATAGGTATGCTTACCTGCTAGAGGACAAGGACACCAACAAGCTGTCATATTCCATACATCCGATCTCAGATCTGATCAGATCCAATCAGATCCAATTGATCCTGCTTCTATCCAGACCACAGATCCGATCCAGATCACCCAACCAAGTGCCCCAGCTTCTTGTGTTCTAAGTCCACTGTGCATACTTGCTTCTATCCCCTTTTGGTGATTTACCTGTACTGGTGTCCCGGCTGTGCATATTCCTGTCCTGCTTACTGATCCATTACCTGTGCTTTATATCCAACTCGCATTTGCTGATCCGCTGCGCATTTACTAATAGACTTCCGTTATACTTTGTGCATAGCCCTCTGGTTCCAGACTCACTGATTATCCGTACTATCTACCTACAGTATATAAACTACATGTACGACTCTAGAGAACCTTAGTTTGAATATCATCTTAGATTCTGCTCATTCCATTCATCCAAATCCAATCCTCTTCCAACTCTAAGTATCTTCCGAGACTTAGGATTGATTCCTATAGTCTACATTTCCGACTCTACCTCCGGTAGTCTATATCCGTTAGTTTCTAGTACGGACCTCATCCGCTACTAGCCTTATACCTTGAATCCATCTGTACACTCCAGATACCCTCTGGACGTACTCTTTCCATCCATACATTTTGGATATACCTCAGACGTGCCATATCTGATACCTTTGGACCTTTGGATCCGCTACGCAAGCACATCCGGATCCTTGGATGAAGATTACTCCTCTGAAATAAAGGGTAGTACTCGGGAAAGGGGCACAGTGCATGAACTGAGGTCAAAGCCCTTCGGATCTCTCACCTGTTGAGTACAGTCTTAACACAAGCATGTGGTTGACCGTATACTCGACACCAATGTGAACATCCAAATGTGAGACCTGATAGCCATTGCACCTGAGATACAGAAAAGTCTGAAGGATGCCACGACCACAAAGCGCATCAGCATTAACACCGCCACAGTCAACAAGCTGGGAACCTTGCCACAAACAAAGGAGCAGATAAAATTTTATGAGTGATTCCACATGAGAGATGCAGAAGGCCGCGTAGTTGCTGAACATTTCGTCCCACTACAGTCTATCATAGCGATAACTAACAGACACGTCCTCACCTGCACGCTAGATCAAGGAGCAGAATGTCTTGTCATGCTGGCAAGAATCTGGCGCTCGCTAGGTTCTATACCATTGTAGCCCGATCACAAGATCAACATGGAGTCCGCTAATACTTTGACTGACCAGACACTAGGAGTAATCGAGAATCTGCTGCTTGATTTCGGCACCAGAGAAATGCTATTCCAAGTACAAGTGGTTGAGAATGCTAACTTTGAACTCTTGCTAGGAAGGCTGTTCTACATGATGACTATGTGTTATACGGAAGATGTGCCAAGTGGTGAACAAGACCTGACGCTCACTGACCCTAATAACAGCAAAGTTATCCACATACTGATGAAGCTGTGGGTAAAGTGATGCCAAGGATGTCAGAAATGTCTGTCAGCACCCGTTGAACAGGATTTTTGAGTATCAATGAGCTGCTGACCCTGCGGGGAGACTCACAGATTCCTATTTCCCCTATCTCTCCTATTTCTCCTGTTCCAAAAGACTCTCTTCTTAATTCTGTATTGCATCCTGCTGACAGTACCAAACCACTTGTCGTGCAGCCACCACTCTTAAGGAGTACCATAGCCAATGAGACATCATTGCCATTTTCTTGCCCCCAGTTATCAGCCCATTACCACTACCTAATGTCATTACATTCTGAGATTAACACAGATTCCACTGAAGCGTTCCACAGCATATATACCTATGACAAAGTGAAGAAGGCCTATGTCTACAAACCCATAGGCAAAAAGGTTAATACCGTACCAACCACCATGCCGCCAGAATACTGCGTTCAACAAGAGTTACCACCAGATCCCTTGGCTGGCCTCCCGGAGTTACCGCCGCAACCCCCTGACTTTAAGCCAGGAAAGCAATGCACCCAAGAATGAGCCAATGAACTCAACCTTGACCCAGCAAAGTGGCTTTGGCCAGAAGAACACAAGCTAGTACAATGGCTTGTTCGCAAACATGAGACCGCCTTCATGTGGGATGTGTCAGAACGTGGCTGCCTTGACGAGAAGTATTTTCCACCATACAAGATACCTACGGTACCCCACACTCTGTGGGCGGAACATAGCATCCCTATTCCACCTGCTACATTGGAAAAAGTGGTTAGTATTATCAAAGAAAAAATAGTGTCTGGCGTGTATGAGCCATCTACCGCGTCTTACTGGTCTAGATGGTTCTGCGTCATCAAGAAAGATGGTACATCACTGCGTATAGTTCACGACCTTCAACCGCTGAACAAGGTAACTATCAAAGACACATCAGTTCCTCCTTTTGTCGAGCATCTCGCTGAATCCTTCGCTGACTACGCCGTGTACGGTATGATGGACTTGTTTTCAGGATATGACCAGCAGTTGCTTCATGTTGACTCGCGTGATATGACCACCTTCGGTACTCCGCTAGGACCACATCAGTTAACTACGCTTCCCATGGGGCACGCTAATGGTGTGCAACTCTTCCAAGGTGACATTTGCTTTGTCCTACAAGACAAGATCCCTATGTATACGTTCCTGTTCACTGATGATATCGCCGTCAAATCAGTAAAAATGCGGTATCAAAGAGCTGACGGCTCATATGAGACTATTCTGGAAAACGCAGGCATTTGCCACTTCATCTGGGAACATCTTACCGTGGTTAATCGATTTTTGCACCACTTGAGTATGGTTGGACTAACTGTGTCGGCAAAGAAGTTCATTCTAGCAGCGCCTACTGCTAACATCGTCGGCCATATGTGTACCTTCAAAGGACGCATACCAGAAGAATCAAAGGTGCAAAAGATCCATGATTGGCCCGAGTGTAGCACCGTAACGCATGTGTGGAGCTTCCTCGGTAGTTGTGGCATCTTGCATATTTTCATCAAGGACTTCACCAAGATAGCGCGACCGCTAGTGGTGCTAACCCATAAGAATGCCCTGTTCAAATGGGGCCATGATCAACAGGTAGCTATGCAAGCGCTCAAAGATGCCATCATGCAGTTGCCAGCGTTGAAACTGCTAGATTATGAATCCAGACGCGAGGTCTTTCTTGCTGTTGACACTTCTTCTATCGCTGTAGGTTTTATCCTCTTGCAACTTGGCGAGGACAAAAAGCGCTATCCTAGCTGCTTCAGTTCACTCACACTTACAGAAGTCAAAAGCCGATACTCCCAAGCAAAGCTGGAACTATATGGTTTGTTCCGAGCGCTACGAGCCATGCGAGTGTATATTTTCAGTGTCACCAACCTTATGGTCGAAGTCAACACCAAGTAGATCAAAGGGATGATCAACAACCCTGACTTGCAGCCCAATGTGTCTATCAACCAGTGGATTGCAGGTATACTCCTTTTTCAATTCAAGCTCGTGCATGTAGCTGCAGATAAGCATACCAGCACAGATGGACTCTCAAGGAGACCTGCTGCCGAGGAGGATCCCGCTGAGGAAGACGACCATGAAGATTGGTTAGATTTCACGTACTCATTCAGTATGGAGATCTTGAACAATCGAACTTGTGCTGTCGCCAGTCCCTATACTAACCTCACGCATCACCCACACTCATCACCCGTACCATGTGCACTAACATGCCCACCCACGCTACTTGTATGTCTAGGAACCACTACCGCAACTGCTGATGAGCACCAGATCCCTCACTCTGAGGCAGCGCTAGTGCAAGATAGTCGATTGCTCAAGGTGCAACAATTTCTTACTAACCACAAAAGACTGGCAGGCCTGACCGATGACGAATTCACTTCGTTCGTCGCAATGGTAGCTCGTTACTTTGTGATAGGGGAAAGCTTGTTCCAACAGCAGACACATGGCAGGCACCAACTGGTGGTGCTGGTAGCAAAATGGCTTTGTATCCTGAAAGAAGCTTACGATGACCTAGGACACAAGGGAGTATTTTCAACACGTGCTAGACTTCTCCTACATTTTTGGTGGCCCTATATTACTGATGATATCAAATGGTATAACAGGACTTGTCACGAGTGCCAAATTAGGCAGACCTGCTGCTTGCACATCCCACCAACTGTACCTATACCAGGTGGTATATTTAGGTGTGCGCACATCAATACCATGATAATGCTGAAAGCTGGCGGATTCGACCATATAGTCCAAGCACACTGTGCTCTAACCGGTTACCCGGAATGGTGTATGCTACAGAAGAAGAATACCAAGCTCCTTAGTTCATTTATCTTCGAGGAGCTATTATGCCGGTGGGGACCTATCACCGAAATCGTTACTGACAATGGGCCGGCATTCATTGCTGCTGTTAATGATCTAGCAGAGCGCTATTGGATTCACCTGATACACATCTCTCCATACAACTTGCAAGCCAATGGCATTGTTGAACAATGTCACTACGATGTCCGGGAGGCCATCATGAAAAGTTGTGAGGGGAACAAGTCTCATTGGTACCAAGTAGCACACACCATGTTCTGGGCCAAGTGAGTTACCATCCACCAAGATACTGGACTATTGCCTTACTTCATGGTCCACAGCGTAGAGCCGATCTTCCCATTTGATTTAGCTGAAGGTACCTTCCTTGTAGAACTACCCACTCAGGACAAGTTCTCCACCACCGACCTCATCGCCTATCAGGTGTGGCAACTACAGAAATGGCAAGAAGACCTGCAAGACATCAGGGACAAAGTAGTCAAAGCACGGTACCAATTGGTATGAAAGTTCGAGGAGCGCTACTGTGCTTTGATTAAGGATTACGATTTTCAAGCCGGCACACTAGTCTTGGTTCATAACTCCAAGATCGAGTATGAGCTGAACCGAAAGATGAAGCCACAGTATCTTGGGCCGATGATAGTACTACAGCACACAAAGGGAGGCGCCTACATATTAGCAGAGCTCGACGGCATGATGTCCAAGCTATGCTATGCGGCATTTTGCTTGATCCCCTACCCACTGCGCAGTAACTCCAGAATCTCAGTCACCAGTATCTCCGGTATCGATGAAGAAGCATTGGACATCTTAGCAGCAGAAGATGACGAAGAGCTGGTAGACGAAGATATCGATTTTGGCATCGATGCTTAACCACCCACCCCTTCCCTTACTCTCGCCCCTCCCATTCATGTAATCAGAAAAACAAGAAAAATACAAAAACAATACCACTCAGTACGATAGTCTCAGTTTTACCCCGGGTTTCGACCGGTGTCTCAGTTTCTCTTTTTTGCTTGTCTCAAAGACCGTCATCTCACTTACCTATGATAAGCACCTAACGGTGTACAGACTCTGTAGCAGAACCTAGATTGCACCAATTTGGCTCTGATACTGCACACCATTAAGTACTGTACAAATTCTCTTTCTAACACGTAGGCAGCGCACCATGCCCTTTGGATAGGACAAGGGTTACCACATTGGGAACAACCAACGGTATCACGGAGGAATAGACGACGATAGCGCAATGAAGAAGACAAGATGAGCGGCACCTCACACACTGGCCGTATTCCTTATTCTAGTTTTCTTCTTCTCTTTTAAGCGCTCACCGAACTTTACTGTTGTGACAGTCTAGCTGGTGCTAGCCTTGCATGAGTCCATTTTCATTATTGTCTAGCCCCTATACCATATAGCGCGACCACCCCTAACCCTAGCGCTATCAATATATACAGTTACCAAGGTTACCACACCCTTGCTGGACTACTGTACTGCAGTACCGAGACATGTTTCACGAGCTGATGCCCATCAAATGTCCATGCCATGCCAACTAGTTCCATTTGGTGCATAGTACATTCCCATTTACCGCTGCTGATCCCATGGCAAGCTTTATTACATGTAGAACGCGTGCTGCAGCACATGCAGCACTATTACATATTGCTAGGGCTAAGTCTCGCATACTCACTACTACTCTCGCCTATCGATTCTGCATACTTACAATGTATGATAAAAGACTGCTGACTTCTCCTCCGTTCGATACTCCCCTTCTACCATACAGTGGCAGGAGCAGTCACTTACAATCATTTTTATCATATCGTTCATTAGACGGGATTCCCATACCGCTACCGCTCTTGCTATATGCAATTATATTTTCTTTGAAATCCAAATATCTTTAAAAAAGATCCTTTGATGTTCTTCACTCTCAATGCTTCCCTCACCGCTATCTTTGCTGAGCACCAGCATTCATCGGTATCATCGGTTCCATTGCTATCACGCTATCTCTCTTTGCTGACCCCTGGCATACCGCACTATCTTGGTTATCGGCATATGCTATCACCATGCTCGTCATTAGCGACCCTCATGGCATCATCGGTATCACCGGTACTATCAGTATCTATCTTTCGCGCAGTGCTTAACGTCAGCATCCACAGAATATGCAGCGCTATCTGCAGCAATGCTACCGCTAGCTTCAGGAACACTTTATAGGAGCATCACATGTCTTATAGCAGCGCTTGACAAAGTATATTCACCTGCAACCCCTCGGATCGAATGTTCTTGCACTGCAAGAGTAGCAGCTAGGCAAGACTTCGACATATACTAGACTAGGTGGTAGTTCGCTATCAGCCTAGCTAGATTGTAGTCTTTACACTGTACTCAGGCATCAAATGGACTATGATTGGTACTAGGATATGGACATGGGGACACTACGACGAAATGGACCTACAGACACCTTTTCCTTCCAGTGCGCTCCAAGCAGCCATGGATGAAATGGATACCAATCGCTTGCTCACACATGAGCACCTCCATCTGCAAAAAGTGAGCCTCTAGACATTCTAATTCAGCCCACATATGGAGCTGCATACCCGTACCTCTGCCAAGAGCATCCTCCATGTACCACCTAACCTCCTCATCCGCACTCTCCCCATCCTCAGACAACTCAGAATCTTGCTCTGCCCTACTCACTACCTTAGCTGAGCAAGGAGGGGAAACTAGCATAGGCTCAGCATTGGTAATATCAGCTAACGCATCCAGCATCTTTACCATGCCGCTCTTAGAAGTCTCGGTGGTATCAGTAGTCAACAGTACCGTCGCCATGGCAGGCGCCTTAGAACGGCAACCTATCAAACAAGGTCAGGGACACACTATAACAAGCGAAAGCAACCAGCATACCAGTATTGAGTGAGCATTTCTGCTTAATCTTCCAGCAAGCAATGCACACCTTACCAGGCTCTCCAGTGCAAGGCAAACCCTTCCTAGCGCAAGTAGTGCACTTGACCGCATGAAGCGAATCCAGAGGTTGCGGCGTCGAAGTAACAGCACCCTTTGTGCTAACCGAACGACCACCTCCCTCAACACCTTCCATCGGCGCATCCTTTGCCATTGCCTTACCACCATCCACTGTCCCAACCACAGCCGCAGCACTACCGGTATCACTCTGCTTAGCAAGCATAGCCTGTCAAACTTGTATGGTGAAGCGTGCATACACCTTCTGACCAGCGGCACCTGCCGTGACCTGTTTTTGTGGTGTAACCAATGATAGCCTGTGATCGCAACCTTGCCAGTGACATTTGGCCAGCATGGCCTGCAAAAGCATCAGTGCCATAAACAGGAAGAAGAAGGAAGTTTCTTGCCATTGCATGAGCCCACTCCTCCATCCACGCCTTCTTATTCTCCAATGACTCATCACTATCCGCCAGTATGCGCTTAGCCAGTGCATCCACAGTCTCGTGCACCTCATGAAACTGATCAAACATGCTCATAGCCTCAGGCAGAATCCCAACGTTGAAATCAAAGGTCGACATGTCTAGGTAAAGGATAAGGGATAAGGACTTGCCAAGGCCGGCAGCCATCTTATAAGTCTCGGTAAAATTAATACCTCGCTGCACCACGCATTTTCATTATCCCCACTACCGATGCTCACTCTCCATAAATGCCACTGTTCAGCACCCATGTCGGCTCTCTCTTCGCATGTGGCATCCCTGACCGGGGACAGTCAGCATTCAAAGTACCTGGGGGATGTAGCGACCATATTGCCACTAGGCTCATGTCCTAGCTATTCTACACATGTCTCAGATCATAGCCAAGGGAACCAAACATCAAGCAGCACTCGTACCGACCATCCGAACTGCGTCATCCATCCATGTCCATCCTAAGTCCATCTAGCTCCATTTGGTGCATATTAATTAGTAACTGTCAAAACTGATCCCATGGCAAGCGCTATTACATGTACGCCTCGTGCTGCAGTACCCAGCAGTGTGATTACATACTCAGTCCATTTGCCTCGCGTGCTTGCTACTATACTCACCTATCCATCCTGGTCGCTCACACACCATGTTAAAAAGCCTCTCAGATATTTTTCGTACTTCACTTCCTCCATCTGTGGTAGCCGTAGAAGTCACTTGTAGTATTAATCCTTTGTTTTGTGCAATTCTATCTTCGTTTCTTGCCTTAAACTTTTGATCTATCAGCACTTAGTACTGCTATAAGTTGCCGTGGGATACTATGAGCTAAGCTCTCATTCTTGGATCTTTGATTTTGTTACGGAGTCTCAGACCACTACCAGTGACTCTTACCATTGACCGCTGTTTTTGATCGTTACCGCAGACATAGTGTTCACCTTTGGCAGCTACTGCTGTCGCTATTTTGGTATCGCTAACTAGTGCCCTTACCATTGCACTTTCGCTCTCGGATTATCTTGTTCTGCCGTAATACCGCTGATGGTGGCAACCTTTGGAGTAGTTTCTTACCTCTATCATCTAGTCTTACTGCATTCCCTTGCTAACTAACTAAAGGAAATTGCTTCTATTGCAGTCCTCTCGGGTCGAACTACATACTCACACCTTCAGTAGGATAAATAGTTGTGTCTATCTATAGGCCAGCTGTTATTTCCTTGTTTCATCAGGTCCAAAATTCTATGTAATAAGCCATGAGGTACTATGACTTGTGAGAATACATGTAATAATGCTGCACAATGCATCAGAAATGGGAATATCAATGACTACACACCAGTGGGGTTAGCTAGGACTGGACTGGACATGGGGAGGACAAGTGCAAAGGTTTCCAAAGCGCAGGAATCTCAAAAACTGTGGGTCTGAGGGTCCAAAACCTCAGAAATGATGGGGTTTGGTGTAAATGGCTTTGGACATGATGGGGTTTGGTGTAAACTTCATAAAATGACTATTGGCAGGTCACAGAATGTTTGACCACCACATCACGACATGACTACTCAAAAGAGAGTGACAGCCATTCATTATCTGTACCTAAGCAGAAAAGCAAAGGTTTGGTAAACGACGAAGGCAGGCGAGTCTGAAGAGAGGACTAGACTGGCTGAGTCGAATACAAAGATCATTTCAACAACTAAGACTTAGGTGTGCTAAGACTTAGAAAGACAATTCAGATGACTAGAGTTGCAGAGCTCTAGCAAAGGAGATTCCAGGTAAAACCCAGTAAGATTAAAGTGAGGAATCTACAAGCAATACACTGTGCTTAAATAGGCCAATATGTGTGCACAGACCAAGACCATAACCAGCAAGTATGTAATGAGACAAATGCGGAAGGCATGAGTGTAGGACAATATAACAAAGCAAAAGAGGTAAAGTATGATGTGGCAAAGCCACGTAAATACAACGATTGGTTCATAGACCATATCATGAGACAAGTAGTCCATGGTCATACAGGTTATGTAATCAAAGGGAAGGAAAATGTATAGGGGCACGTACAATTGTAACATTGGGAGTCAGGGCTCAGACCTGAGGAACATGTATCCAAGACAAGTTTGTTTCTGTGGCAGGCAGGCTGATCTGCAGAAGAATAACACTTGCATATTGCAAGGACAGGCAAGGAGGGAAGTGCAAAAAAGATAAGAAGCACTGTGTGAGAGTCAAGAGTCAGGAATCAGGAATTTGGATGATCGATGATTCATTGACACGTATTTGGCCACATCCAACCAGAAACAAGGTTCATTCGTACACTGTATAGGTTATGTGCAGATAGATACAAGTATTCAACAGCATGCTCTAGTAACTAGTGTCTTTTTCCAGGGTGGAGCTGAAGTAGTTGGGTGCATTGGAGAATTATTACAGCAAGCAACAAAACTGTTGCAATGTTTGCATGATTTTGATTGTTTGAGCTATATCTTTGCAATGTTAGCAGCTATGAACATGTTGATGAGAGCATTATTGTAGCCCTACATCCAGGCTACAATAGTCATGCTATATACAAGATGTGAAACAATTTCCTTAAAAGGATATAAGCTATTTATAACAGGGTATGCATTGCAACAGTTTTGTTGCTGATGATTCTAGATATAAACATTGTCAATTATTAGTAGGTAGTGTATCCTCCCTTGGCTTTAATCACTGCCTCAACCCTCCTTGGCATGCTTTCTAT
>MU172999.1:8124-103994 GCA_016695475.1 Suillus decipiens
AGTTGGGAGTTGGGAGACAGGCAGATTGGAGATGAAAGACATTGAATGAAATGACATGAGGACAAAAATTACAGAATTTACAGGAGATGAATGAAAAGGGGAAAGGGAAAAATGTGTTATAAAGGGGGGAAAGACTATGAAGAGAGTCAACTAAACTCACACAGTTGGTGAGGTGGTACTTTCACTTCTGTCAAAATGTTGGTTAAATTTATAATTTATTTCAAAACCTATTATAATGATTAAACATAATTATTAGGATGAAGCCAAGGCCAGGAAGGCAAAAAGAGGGCGAAGCTCTCTTTTTGCCTTCCTGTGCCTTGGACAAAATAAAATTATTGGGATGCAGCTGCTTCCTATGCCGAAGGCATAATGGGTGAGTGCTCGTTACTTATGCATGCCCTAAGCCTTTCCTGATTTGGCCACTGCCACTTCAGTTAAACCTTCGCATATGGGAAATGTTCAGAATGTTCTACACTTGTCACAAGGTATCATCGTCCTAAGCCTTGCTGTATAGAGAGCCCAAGCTAGCTAAACCTTTTCATATAGTATTCCTAAGCCTTTTCATGTATTATTTCTCCCTGATTTCTAAACCTTTCCTTTGAATACTTCAGTTTAACATGCCTGCATCAGCACTGAAAGCACTGAATCATTGATGCAACATTACCTTGGCTTAAATTACTTACAGCTCATCCAAACAAAACAGACCTCTAATATTAGCCTACAAGTATCATGAATAGGAAGTTTGGGAGGACATTAATGAGCACTTGGTACTCAAAACTTGCCCAAAAAAACAGACATGCCAGCATCTAGTAGATTACAAGTACCATTAATAGAATTTAATGGAGGGAGAAATAATATATGAAAAGGTTTAGGAATACTACATGAGAAGGTTTAATGATAAACTGGAATATTGAAAAATGTCAAGATATGACTATTGATGTCACTCTCATACATACTCATCCTTTTCTTTTACATATGCAATCACTCTTTGATGCATGCCTTAGACACATTTCCCTTTGACTCTCCATCTAAATCATCATATTAAATACCTCTCCCCATCAAATAGTGTTTGGTAGTCTTTTGACCCAATGTGAAGTCTTCATTCTCGTCCCTCATCCCTAGTCCGAGCCTCTTCAGATCTTTCACAAAAAACAAAAGATTTATGGAAAGGTTTTAGAATTGAACATCCATTTACGTCTGAAAAACGATCCCGTGTATATTTTCGCAATTCCATATTAGTTGCTTATGTCATAAGTGAACGGGGTTGTGGCAAAACCAACCCCGAAGATGGAGCTATCTAACACAGTGCAGAAGCGCTGCATGAATGTGTAGCCAATAACAAAGTCATACCCCGCGCCAGTTTCCGTGCCCAGGTTGGTAATGATGAGATATATGCCACCTTGCTCACCACCAGAAAGCTTTTGGTTGAGAAAATGAGGCCAGATTTGGGCATTGGGGATGAAACTGAGGGTATCCTGTGCAAAATGGTGAACAAGGGGTATGAGGGCTGACGGAATTGACATATGTCGGCAGTAATATGGAATTTCAACACATCTAGGACATCGTACTGGTCAGAAGTAATACGGAGAAGTCTAGTCGGCTGATCGAAAGTGGCGCCGGTTGCGGCCTGGTACCTGTAATAGGCATCTATCGAACGCTGATTAGACCATTATTACTCGCTGCACTCTAAATACACACCGGAGGCAATTTTAATAAAGTTGGTGCCAGTATCGATGATACCAGCAGTCTTTTCCAAGATCTCTACGTCGCCGTAAGTGATGCTCTGATCGATACCCCAGTAGTTCGCTGAGGGGAAGGTGTCGGTGATAAAACTCAAACATCGTGATTGCTAAGTGGATTCATCTAGGAGTTGAGGTAGCTTACGTGCGTAGCATGTTACCAGTGCACTTGGTATCGTCAACTTCACCAAAGGCGAGCTCTCCAACATTGGCAGATGGATTCCTAGTGAGGGGCCGGAAAAAGATACCAACAAGGTTATGACTAATGACGCCTGCGTTAAACAGGCAGTCAGTAAAAGTCGAGTACGGGTCAGGGTTAGCTCGGGTGTTCTTTGTCGACTCTCGAGGCCCGAGGCCAAGGATATCATCATATATGATATTCTCCGAGTTAGAAGCAACAGCGAGTTCGTAGTTTGGGATGGTAAGCCCACCACCGAGAGTGACGGTATCGAGGAAGATAGTTCCTATAGATAATTGTAGGTATTTTAAACTTATGATATTGTTGTATGGCATACCAGAGAAGGAGGTCGTAGGACTCCCCATACCACCGTAGGTTACCCCTACACCCTGTCCAGTGTTGAGGCCGGGTGCCCTGTATGGAGTGCGGGCGGGGTCAATCCATGTGACCCCGCTACCGGTATCGACAACCACGTTGTCTTCAATAATACATTAGCAGTCGAATGTTTTCTCAGTGTTGAACTAACAGATTGTGTAGGGGCTGCCAACGCCAAGTGCTACGGTGTATTTACCCGAACTGGCGAATGGCATAGCAATGCTTGTAGCACGTCGGCCATGCGTATGGTAGTCCCTGAAGGCCGCCATACGAGCTTCATCGTGTTGCACGAGGTCAATAGTACCATTGGAGAAGTTGAGTCTCCTGGTAAGGGGTAGGATGATGGGGGAATTAACAGGCGATCCCGTGATCGACAAAGGCAGGAGAAGCGCAGTGAGGAACATGGCATATTGCAGTAGAAGTAATGTCATAATCAGTAGTCCATTATATACTTCAAGTTATGTGCCAGCGAACGCGATGACCGTGGCATGCACTATTGAAACGTCCCCCTCAAAAAAGCAAGGATAAGGTAGTTCCGATCTGAGTCACATCGTGAGTGCAAGAATTCAACTTTCAACTCCCGATAAGATGTGATGTTATTACCAGCGAACGCGATGACCTTGGCACGTACTACATTGAAGCGTCCCCCTTGAAAAAGCAATATGAGGTAGTTCCCATCATGAGTGCAAGAATTCAACCTCTCGATAAAATGTGGTAAGAAACTGTATCCTGGCAGGTGGCAAAAATTTCAATACAACTACCAATGGTTCAAACATTCATGGACGTTCAATTCCATAGAAATGCCACCTGTCAAGAGTACATTGTCCAGGTTACTGTAGCAAGCGTTGCTGAGCACTAAGGAGAGCGGTTGCAATGTCCACATTGCAACCGTCCCCGACTGCCAGGAGTCACTGACTGGGAGAAGGGTTTTGCCAGACGCAAATGACATGTAAAATCTTCGCCCGTTATGTCGCGTTGATGACGTACTAGCGTTGAACGTTGAAGATGCGTCCTTTGTTTCAGAGTTCCAGGTTCACTGCGGCAACGAGAATTTGATCAGGCCTGGAAAGCCAGCGGACGTGTCCACAGCGTGCGAAAAGACGATATAACCGGTACTAAGTCAGCAAACGTCACGTGATAAAGCGTGATAAAACGTGACAAAAGTACTGATTGTGTATAGGAAAGGTGACAGGATCAGTTTGAGATAATCAGAGACGGATAAGTTGTAAAGAATAGCTCTGGCTACAAATCATCCGTCGCTGATTGTTTATTCTTTCAAGAGAAGATGTTGAATCTTTAGTCTACTGTAAAAGCTAATCAAAGTTCCACTGAGTCCAAATTTGCTACCCGTAAACGGTACGATTCAATTCAAAACCAATCTCAAATGATTATTGTATGATCATTGTATGATGCTGCAGTTGTAGCCACGTCGTTAGCCATGTCAGGAACGTGTGTACGCGTCATGCAGATGAAATAGTGGTCATCACTTCCCAGTTCGACGACAAAATTTGAATGCTCACAATTCTGCATCATCAGTTGAGCTTGGATGAGCTGTATATATGACAGAACATCCCTCTGATCACTCTCAACCCTCCTCTAACCACCCCAAGTATGAGTTTCTGCAAGGACTGCATCCAAGGTGCGTTATATATTATCCCCTTCCACATGGAGCCCTGATAGTGAACAGGCATACGTCACGAGGGTGAGCCTTCGGGTAAGCACTTTTCCAACTTGCCACGTCGCATCGTTCATCAGTGGCTTCGTTAGGGACACTCGAGACCATCGCCGGTGTCGCTTGCTACGTTGCAACTCCTACAGTCGATTATCACAAGGACAAAGTCATCCTCTTCCTACCAGACGTCTTCGGTATCGAGCTCATCAATGCTCAGGTACCCCCATCCTGACGTAGTACCCCACATTTACTAAAAGGGGTACATGCCCCACAACAGCTCCTTGCCGATGACTTTGCCAGAAACGGCTTCAAGGTTTGCGACCGTAGTACGTTTAAGTCCAAGATACGACATTAATGGTGACACAGGTCGTCGCGATCGACTATTTCAATGGCGATGGTCTTCCCGCTGATAAAGTCTTGAACGTCAGTTTATGTTTATTCTTGGTCGATGCTTTCATTAATAAGAATCATGTCCATTTCCCAGGATAAATTATTTGACTTCCGGGGATGGCTCGCCGCCCATTGCGCAGAGGTGACTCGTCCCCCAGTCGACAAGGTCATTGCTGCGCTCAAAGAGGAAGGCGTTACCAAGTTTGGAGTCGCGGGTTACTGCTTCGGCGGTACGTCCCTTTAGGCTATTCAGTTATCTCTTCCTTAACTTGATGTGCACCGCAGGTCGTTACGCCTTTGACCTCGCATTCGACAATGTTATTCAATGCGCCGTCGTCTCCCACCCCAGGCAATTGAAGATCCCCGAAGACTTCGAGGTAACCTACATCATCATCCTCATAGTTGCATAGCATTCTCTCATTGAATTTTTTTCTTATAGACATACCTTTCCAAATCGACAGCGCCCCTCCTGATTAACTCATGCGAAATTGATAAGCTGTTCACTCCAGAGGCTCAGGCAAAGGCTGATGAGATTTTGGGCGATGGGAAGTTCGCTCCAGGATACAGGCGCGAGCACTTTCTTGGATGCAGACATGGGTTTGCTATCCGTGGTGATTTGAGTGACCCGTTAGTCAAGGCTGGGAAAGAGGCTTCGTTCCTGGCTAGCGTGGAGTTCTTCCTGGAACACCTGTGAGTTGCATGTTGTAGGGAGGTACAATTCAATCTCAAATACAACAATGTAAAATATACAAACACATTTTATTATTGTTACAGCCCTCATCCTTAGTGGTGGAAGAGCCTAAGCGAGGTGTGCGCAAACACCATCTCGTGTTCATCCGCGGCCTTGATACACTCCTCGTCCATCACACTTCCGCTAGGCGCCGCAAGATACCTCACTCCACTCTTCCTAGCCCGGTGCACGTTATCCGAAAATGGGAAAAACGCATCACTCGAACACGCAACTCCATCCAACTTCCCGGCCCACTCCTTCTTCTCCGACTCACTGAGCGGCGCAGGCACCTCCTCGAATTGCCCCTCCCACTGGACACGCTCACCGCCCTCAAGTACCTCACCACTCACAAAGAGGTCGATGGCGTTAGCTTTCTCTGCGCGCTTAACGCCTTTTTTGAATGGGAGTGCGAGGACGCGCGGGTGGTGTCGTAACCACCAGTTGTCCGCTTTGGATCCTGCGAGACGCGTGCAGTGGATACGTGACTGCTGTCCGGCGCCCAGGCCGATGATAGCACCGTTCTTGGCGTACGAGACGCTGTTAGACTGCGTGTACTTGACTGCGAGAGTCGCGACAATGAGATCTGTCAGCGCTTGCGTTGGTACCTATGGAATAGTTAATATCGCGTGTTATGGAGAGGGTAAGAACATACGTCTTTGTTCTTGGTGACGAGGTTTTCGAAGAGCTTAGCATCGATTTTGACATCGTTTCGGCGCTGCTGGAGGCTGACGCCGTATACTTGACGCGTCTCAATATCTGAGGGCTTGTATGACGGGTCCATCTTGTTGGTAGTGTTAGTAAATGCAACAGAGTTGCGTAATCAAGCGAACATACTTCTAGGACGCAGTACTTTCCTGCTTTTTTCTTTTGGAGAACTTCAAGTGCTTCTGGGCTGTAGCCTGGCGCAATGATGCCGTCGGATACTTCCCTGGAGATGATACGTGCTGTGGCAAGGTCACATGGCGCAGAGAGCGCGATGAAGTCTCCAAATGACGACATGCGGTCGGCACCTAAAACAAAATTTCAGATTGGATACAGAGTCAAAGTTCATCACATGACACACCTCGAGCGCGAGCATATGCGCATGCTAAAGGCGTCAGGGGCTCTTTGAGATCTTCGACGCCATACACGTGCTTCTCGGTTTCGTCAAGTTCCAAACCCACAGCTGCACCAGCAGGGGAGACATGTTTGAAGGAAGCAGCAGCAGGGATGTTCAAGGCCTCTTGAAGCTCCTTTACGAGTGCGTAAGAATTAAGGGCATCTAATAAATTGATGTAGCCTGGGGACCCGCTGAGGACTATACCATCCAAAGTCAACAAGACATCATCATCAGATGAAATCAGAGATCACACCTTTGAATGGCAATTCGCCCTCGGCTACGAAAGTCTGTGCTGGTTTTTGGTGAGGGTTAGCGCCGTACCTAAGTACCATGCGCTGGACTGGACCGCTCTCGGGCGTCGACGCATACTGCTCGCGGAAATACCCGCTAATCGCATCATCATACTTTGCAGTCATCTCGAACGCCTTCAGTGCAAGCCTGTTGCGGAGCGTCTGCCCGACATCGCCCTGGCCCTGCTGGAACGCCTGCAAGAATGCACGGTAGTCCGTAGGATCCGAAAGGATGGAGACACGCTCGTGGTTCTTTGCGGCTGCACGAAGCAGGGTAACACCACCGATGTCGATCTCTTCGACGGCATCTGCCAGTGTGCAGCTCGGTTTAGAGATAGTTGATGCGAAAGGGTAGAGATTGCAGACAACGATGGAGATGGGGGAGATGTTTTGAACCTTGAGGTCTTGCTCGTCGGAAGGGATAGAGCGTGCGAGTATGCCTTTTTGTGCCACATCGGTCAGACGTTGCATAGTTTGTGTACAAGGTGAATATCTTACCGCCATGAACTGCGGGATGAAGGGTCTTCACCCTTCCTCCGAGCATCTCGGGTGCTTTGGTGATATCAGAAACATCCCTAGGACGCCCCAAATCAATGAAATACGTGAAGAACAAGACAGAACTCACTCGACGGATATCCCAGCCTCCCTAATCTTTTTCGCGGTACCTCCCGAAGCAAGGAGACGGACTCCAGCACTGTGAAGTCCCTGTGCAAGATCAAGGAGATCAGTCTTGTCGTAGACTGACAACAGAGCTTATTTTTTTTGCTGTTAAGTAACAAGTAGGTGAGTGTAAGTTTGATCATACCAATAGGTTGGGACATTGCGATGGTGGTACGAGAAGTCACTGATCGTCGATCAAAATTTTGAATGTTGAACTGATCTTATCTTACGTTCCCGGCTCCGAATTAGGATAATTACGCCACAACACCACACAAAATGTACAAACGTGCGGTCAATCCTTGGTCAATCCAATATATGGGCGTAGCGTTTTGCCCGGGCGCTGAAACGCTGATTGAATCGAAAGTAGCGGCCAGTAGCGGAGTTGAGATAGCAAAGGTGCCCGCCCGCTCATCAATGCCATTGCCACTACCCTGAAGCCCGCCACTCGAGGAACACCCTAATTGATGTCCTCCTCTTCTCCTTGTCTCTTCCTGCCCGCCCGTCTTCCCGCTCGCACACGGGTAGTAATGTGTGATAGAGGCGGTGGATGCTGGCGGCTTCAAACTCTGCCATAGCCATGCCGAGCGTGCGGCTAGAGTTCAAGGTGCACTGTTCATTTCCTTCTCCTTACGTCTCATGGGCGCAAGTAATATATTTGAACAGCGTTGTCAACGATTATTATTAGATATCAGATGATTACTGAAGGCTAGAAGTACCGTACTGATAGCTAAACCGATGCAAAACGAACTGCGCACAACATCGCATCATTGCGCCTTCAGATATCCTCAAAATTCCCCAATCTGACACTGCCTCAATCGCTCTCTGTTCTAATGTTCCATGATCAATTAGGTTCTCACTCAAGTAACCGATATCCCTATAAAAGCACACGGATGGTGGTACTATGTCTGCACACATCTCATACGCCCATCTAGATATGGAGGTAGCCTCAAATAATCCCGGTTGGTTACCGTTTATCGGTAGTGCTAGTTTTGACAGCTATTTCGGAGGTCCGTAGAGAGCGAGTAGGATGAAGATGGTGACGTTTCACTATTACTGACTTATCTTGCAGTTGTATCTTCGGCCGCGGTGGTATACGATTGGGGTGGGTGAAGTAATGCATTCCGAGAGTATCATTAGTATTTACTCGGTATTCAAGCTTTAACATTCGCACAAGAGGTGAGTTGATGTCATCAGCGCAGCCGTCTCAATAAGAATGCTTCAACAGTTAGAATTGGTCTGGGTAAGCAAGTCCTATATCAGAAGTAAACTAATGCAGTTGACGTGAGACAGGTGCAACGCTGGTCCTTCATGACTGTTCTTTATATTTGTGTACGTCATGTTATTAACGCATTTGACCTGTTTTACTGAGTTGAATATGTTAGGCGCGTTACATCGGAATACTATATTCCGCGTGAGTTTGCAAGGCTAATCACTGCACTGTACTGATAAGCCATATCTCGCAACATTTTAGGATTACCATACTATGCATGTATCCCTAAATACACCATGCTCGTGTATTCTAATCGCTGACATGTAGGGTATCTCCCAATCTCGATAACAAATATGGTGGGTATTCCGTATCGATGTTGCCATTTCCATCTCATCTACTAACTATACGCCCACACAGAAGTGAGTGATATCTCAGCCGCCTTGTTATGTTGAACATAACGACTGCAACAGCTGTAAGTTTATTCAAATCCATCAATTCACACCCATAAATTGGATTTTCAGGCACTATCCTTTACTTCATACGGGCATGGATACCTGTCGTTGTCAATGCTATGCTGGGCGGTGAGCTTATCTACGGTATCTTACTGATACTGACTTGACTGAAACATCCAAGTGATCATAATGATTCGGATATATGCCATGTATCAACGATCTACAAAGATGCTTGTCTTTCTTGTTGTAGCTTTGCTGGCTTCCACGATCGCCTCAAGTATTCTCACAGTAATGGAAAACGTCGGTATCTTAGTAGGTAAGTTTTAATTATTGATGAAACACTCAAGCAAATAAGACTCATGAACAAATACCAGAGGAATTCACCCTTTCTGGCTACCGCGAATGTACTTTTATCACTGAACCAGACCAGATGGATATGGGTTTTGAACGTTTCATATCCTTCGCCATATGGGAAATCCTAGCCTTCATTCTTGCAGTCTGGATTGTCATAAAACATTTCCGTGAGCTGCGACAATCTCGGACAGGATCGACCACTGTGGACTCTTTCAGAGTGTTAACTAAAAGTCACGCATTTTACTTCGTAGCGTGAGTTTGGTGGTTTGGATGTTATTATCTTGGTTTGCTGAAGTTCCGCATGTGTTAGTTTTGCCGTTGTATCCTGCCTTAGCCTAGGCTTCCTGTCTCCACATGTAATGGTGCGCTAACTTGCAACTGAGCATCTACGTCTGTCCGCTCATCATCTTTACAGTTTTCAACGTCTGTGGGAAGTTTGCTTTATTCCTCCATCCTCCAAATCATCCAGATGTTCCAGATGTTTGTGCTGGGACCTCGTCTGTTCCTCAGCATTCGCGAATATCACGCTGAGCTCGTGGCCAAGTCCGATGAGGGAACATACATGACATCCATTCATTTCCAGGCTAGTGACAGAGATGTGTTGACTGGTGGAGATATCTAGTGCAGGGAACGATCTAAATGATTGACCATGATACTGTATAGGGAGCATGTATATTTTTTATGTATCATTATTTATTGTCCCTTGGTCTTTGGGGGCGGGGCTGAGGGACACTACCTTTACTATGTATGTACCGTGTCTGTGGTTTGTCGATGCTATGCGATAGTCTGTTCGTCTCAAGGCATTAAGTTAGTGTGTTACAATATGGGTTCTCCTATTCTCTTCCTGCCGTTCTCTGTTCCTTCCTTGCTCACTCACTCTTTTGGGGAGATGATATCCCAAAAAAAAACCTGTTCCAATCTCCTGGTGCGTGCAATATATCTATATTTGAGTGTCACTCTGATCCCTCTGCCTTTTCTTATAAGATATTTAACGTGGAGTTGCCATTACGTTGACCGGCAAATTTGGGGCATACTAGAAGGAAGTAGTGGACAGTTTCTTCGTGTGTGCAGCATTCCTGGCATACTGCTGATCGCGCTCTGGCTATGCGATGGAGGTATTTGTTGAGGGCGCTATGACCAGTACGAAGTTGAAATATCAGCATGCCATGCTTCCTTGGTAGGTTTTTGATCTTGCTTGCAAACTTCTTGGACGGGGCAGTTTGGTCTATGGATTGAAGACGGGCGAAACAGAATGATTCTCACATGATGTTGACGGGTTCGTTCTTGATCTTGCGCCGCCAGCAGCAAGGAACATGTTCTCGAGAGCATCCATTGGTACATGCGCCGCTAAATTTGATTTGCGAGATTGCAGTAATCACGTTGAATGCGCTGGAAACGTGTTGATGGTCAAACACCAAGTGCTTGAGTAGTGAATCACAGTCTCTGAATATTGGATCACCATGATCAGATGAAATTCTGTCGCTGATCTTGCACTCGAAAGTCGAGATTCGATATTTTGAAGACGCTTTTGCATCGAATAGGGTTATCATTACCGGCTCCCATTCATCAAGACCAGCAGCGAGGGGGAATCTGTCATCATGCCATCTGTAGTTATCATACATGATGATGATGTCAACGATTAAATCGTTACTTGAGATGCACATGCCCTGATGTGACAAATGATACGATGAGAGACGTGCTTCGTACAAGATGCTTTGTTCACCATGCACATGATAATGAAGGAATATAATGGGCGTCTGAAAAGGGGCGGTGCACATGATGGAAGAAGCAAAGTGACCTCCATGCCGCAACAATGCGATAGGAAGCCAGCAAGAACCCTAGATAAGTACTCCATGGGTTATGGGCGGAAATCCAACACTACCCAACACGCAACATCCATAACTTCCTGGTCAACGTACGTTCCTTGTCAACTTTAAATCCTACAGAATGCTCATTTTTCTGTCTAGACCAATGCAGCATGTTGGGGGTGCTTGATGTGACGCAAAATGTGTGTCTTAAGGCAGTGAGAGGGTAACGGGGGCCAGTACGGATGATGCAAGGGCACAAAAACTCAATATCGGCATTTGCGCTCTTCAAAGATGGCCGACGGGTCATCACTAGTTGTACAAAAGAAGGTCCGCTGCGAATTTGGGATCTGCAAAATGGAGCATTGCTAGGAGGGCCATTCGACGAGGGACACCAGAAAAGTGGTGTGCTTTCAGTTGCCATATCGCCAGACGAGAGGCGAATTGCCAGTGGAGGATATAAAACTGTTGTCATCTGGGACGTCGAAAACAATGAGATGATATTCAGATGGTTGGTGGAGTGCCCAACCTGGGTGTACTCGGTGTGCTTCTCCCTCGATGGCAAGAAACTCGCTGGTGGTTTCGGCGATGGCACAGCTATTGTATGGGATATAGAGACCGGCACTGTCCTCGCTGTAACAGACGGTTGGTGGAGTGCCCAACCTGGATGTACTCGGTGTGCTTCTCCCTCGATGGCAAGAAACTCGCCGGTGGTTTTGGCGATAACACAGCTATTGTATGGGATATAGAGACCGGCGCTGTCCTCGCAACACACAGGGATCATCGTTACACGGTGCGCAATCTGGCATTCAGCCCGGATGGCCTAAAGTTGGCCTCCGGATCGTTGGATGCCATCCGGGTGTGGCGTAGCGATAGCGGCGAGCTTCTTCTCGAAATTAACTCTCAGATTCAAAGCCTCGCATGGTCACCTGATGGCCAACAAATTGTCTCCGCTTCATCAGACAACAAAACACTCAAATTTTGGAGCTCATTGAGTGGAGATCAGATTACTGAACTTCGCACTGGTTACACTCGTTCCATCGACTCGATTACTATATCCTCAGATGGGTCCTTCATTACCACCACCTCGGATGACAGGATCGTGCAGCTGTGGGCTCACACTACAAAGGGACAGGCATTCGAACATATCACTATAGGGGTTGAATCTGTCCCAATTTTTCCCAATGATGAATTGTCTGTCAGTGTCGGAGATGATAGCAGAGTAAATGTTTGGCTCCAGTCTATCAAGGACATATTCGAGCAAGGCAAGGAAGAAATGATAACGGAGAGTGAAGAAGCACAGCAACAGGAATTCCCTTTTCGCAGTGACACACAGGTATGCTCAAGTCCATTTTTATTTCGTTCGCGGAGCATAACCTTGCTTCTTCATGCAGGTCTTTGTTATACATACGACGGTCCGCAATGCTTTCATTGCCGGAGACCTGGATACCGTTGAGGACCTATTGACTCAAGAAATCGACGCGGATAGCAACGATCATATTTCCTATGCCAATCGTTCAGTCGTAAGGGCGAGAAACTCTGAGTGGGACAGTGCGCTTCAAGATGCAGACAAGGTAAAATGCTCTGCCTACTATGGCATTAGTGACGCTGACCCTGCTTGGTGACATAGTCCATTTCACTTCAACCTTCATTGTCAGGCTATATTTCTAAGAGTGTTGCCCTCTGCGGCAAACAGCAAGTTTGGGATGCCATGGAAGCTTTTGATCTCGCTCTTGTATTTTCGAATCGTGATCCAGTAATAATTGATCTTATACTATTGATCAAGGTACTCTCGACACTGCTTTTCATCATCACGCTAAGACTCTTCCGTTCTTTCATTTTCCCAGGCTATTTTGCTTTTCAATGCAAATCACCGCGATGAGGCATTGCGGCGAGTTCAAGACCTTACTCAACACTCAGATGCACTTCAATGCAGCGTTATCAACGTAAGCTTATATCATATTTCACGGTTTCTTATTCTCAAACACACTCGTCAGTGGTATCTACGCGTGCGGCTTGCAAAGATTGCTTTCGAAGATGAGCGATATAGCGAGGCTGCTGATATACTCAATGGTAGCATTCTCAGCATAACTGGCTTGTTCTCTCGCAAAATACTTGTTGACCCTGGATTGAAGATATTCACGGTGGTGGGTTGCGATGAGGACACAGAACTGACTTCTGCTGGCTGATAATATATTGAACAACTCTTCGGCTGGGACTTTGACTCCCTATGGAAAACTGCCAATCAAATACGGTGTGACACGTTCCTTCGCACAGATCGGGTGATCGAAGCCGTCGAATCTGATCAATATATGATGAGCAAGATTGACGAAGCTGCAGAGGACACCTACTTCCAGTGGTCCACTGGCGAGTGTTTTGGAATTTGGACAACTTGAACAAAACCTTACTCTGGGATCGTCGTTTAGCCTTCAAGAAAAGCTGCATTGAGCGTTGTGTCTCAAAGGGAGACGAGGCCTTTGCCACGAACAATTATGAGGCAGCTGTTGAATCATATTCATTAGGGATCAACCTAGACTCCTCATGCGAGTCCCTTTTTGTGCGCCGCAGTAAGGCAAATATAGAACGTAAACTCTATACCGAGGCTCTCCATGATGCGGAAAAGGTGCGGATGATTTTCATCATGTGCAATCATGCTGATATCACCGATGCCCAGGCCATTGAACTCAACCCTTCGTCGTATCTTGTGTACGAAGTCAAGTATGCAGCACTTCACAACGTTCGACGCTATGATGAAGCGATCGAGGCCTTCAACGCCATGCTCTTCAAGTTAGACGATGCACCCGACCCGCAGATACGAAGTAAGCCCCACATAACTCATACGTCAACGTGAATATGATCAACCCTTTTTCCAGAGCTGCGCCAGAAATATGTCAGTTCATCTGAAGTAGACAACCTTGCCCGACAAGTCGTCCAAGCTCAGCTGGAAAATGCCCCACTCCGTCTATTCGACACATCCACTGGTCATTTATGCAGTCGGGAGGCACAAATAAATACCTTTATGAAAAGCACAGAGTACAAAGAGATCTTATTATCGTCGATGACGCATACACCCCTTCAGAAGGGGCTCATCGCAGAAGTGGTCGCGAGGTATTTCAGTTGGGTCATGTTGTCGCATAGGTGGGAAAGCAAGGAGCCGCTGCTGCACGACATTCAGGACAAGGTCATATATGAATTGGATCCAGTCGGAACTATGGTGAAATTGCAGACATTCTGCAAAACTGTCCGTGATATGGGTTATCGCTAGGTATGGAGCGATACGTGTTGCATCGACCAGAATAACCATGTTGAACTCCAACGATCAGTCAACTCCATGTTTATCTGGTATCATCGCTCAGCTCTTACTATCATCTACTTATCGGACGTCCCACCTTCGTCGATGTCTGGCGCACTCGCAAACAGCGCTTGGAACACGCGGGGATGGACAGCTCAAGAGTTCCTTGCTCCCAACGTCGTTCTATTCTACCAAGCAGACTGGACACTATATCTCCATGATCATTCACCCAACCACAAGGAGTCGGTCGCTATCATGCAGGAATTGGAGGAGGCGACAGGGATAGATGCAGAGGCCCTCGTCGCCTCCCGTCCAGGCATGTCAGGTGCGCGAGAGAAATTGCGCTGGGCGTCAACACGTAACACGACGTTACAAGAAGACATCGCATACTCATTATTCGGCATCTTCGGTGTCCACCTACCTGTAATCTATGGCGAGACAAAGCAAAATGCTCTCGGCCGACTCTTGCAAGAGATCGTCGCTCAGGAGATATTACTGCCCTGGACTGGATCGGAAGATCATCCGAATTCAACAGCTGTCTACCAGCTGACATTACTTCATACAGCCCCCCGCCATACCCCCCGCCATCTCTATCCGAAGATCAGATACAGACATCCATCTCGTCGTTGCAAGATGCCACTCTTGTGAAGCTTGCTTCGACACTATATGGCCGGCTCAACAACCTGGGCACACCTCGTTTCGCGAACCGCAGGCTACATCTGCCTTGCATCGCATTTCCTGTCACGGCAGTCAGACGGAAGCGTAGCCAAGGCGGGGAGTCACATCTCATATACGAAATCAAGGCAGACGGCCTTCAAGACATGTTAATCACCACAGAAGATAAACTGGTTCAGTTCTCGCGGGCAAGATCCACTCGACAACCATTCTTGCTCGTCCGTCTGTGGACTCGGTATGACCTTGAACTGTCTGACCTTTCAGACGAGGTGCAGAGCACAGACGACGATTGGTCAGAGCCTGAGTCTCCGTCAGACACATTGCTTAGCTGGTCTCATGGAGAAGATGAGCCGGTTGATTTGGAGTTTCACTCGCGGGCGTTGAGGTTGGTTGTTCGCCTTGGACAGCGTTTTAGCGCGCTTTTGTTAGCGCAGCAGCGTGGTGGGGAGTACAAGAGAGTCGCGTCGGATTACAATATCATTGCGCAAGTTAAGGACATGGCTTCTATTCACGATATGATGGACGTCAGGACACTGGAGATATTGTAGTTGCAAGAAATTCGTGTGGTTCCATCCATCATTTTGACAGCGTCTGCATGGAAAATGACTTCTCTATTTGTCCAGTACAATGGTATACGTGATGTTTAAATTCAAAATCCAGACGATCGTTGATAAAAAATGTATTGTAGATGTACATATCTTATTTCATCTAGAATAAGCCTATTGTAGTCCGCCTTCTATACACACAAGCAATCCCCATAAAATCGCAGTAGTACATCATTAGAAACACAAATAATAATACCAAAGTACCATACTACCGTCCTGTTCCCTGCGTAGGTTTCCCAACTGCCATCTGCATCTGCATTTGCTGCATTTGGATCATCTGTAGTTGCTGCTGCTGCTGCTGCATCCCCACCGCTGCCTGTCCATTTACCTGGGATTGATTTGTAATCCCCCGTCCAACATTCCACTGATAGCCTGGTCGTGTTCCATGCATGGCATAATATGGAAACACTTGGTATTGTGGTATCATCATTGGGTGCTGCTGCTGCTCCTGCCCAGCCGCCCTGTACTGCATTGTTGGGAAGTTGAACTGCTGCTGGGTCATGCCCGGGTGTGCAGGTTGTGCAGGTTGGGGTGGGAGCGGGTTGGAATTGGGCATGGGCGAGCCTCTGGCCTGGTTCTGGAGCATGGGAGAGCCTCTGGCTTGGTTCTGGAGCATTGGGCTGTTTCGAGATTGTGAATTCTGCGGCGTCATGCGTCCAGCTTGCACGTGGGCTGGTGGCTGGGCTTGAGCCTGTGCTTGGGCCTGCACCTGTGCGTGGTGCGCTTGATGAGGTTGTGTGTGGTGAGCCTGAGCCTGAACTTGCGCTTGCATCTGCTGAGCCTGAGCTTGAGCCTGAGCGTGCGCTTGAGCTTGAGCTTGAGCTTGAGCTTGAGCTTGAGCTTGAGCTTGAGCTTGAGCTTGAGCTTGAGCTTGAGCTTGAGCTTGAGCCTGAGCGTGCGCTTGAGCTTTAGCTTGAGCCTGAGCCTGAGCCTGAGCCTGAGCCTGAGCCTGAGCCTGAGCCTGAGCCTGAGCTTGCGCCTGCATCTGCTGAGCTTGCGCCTGCGCCTGCATCTGCTGAGCCTGAGCCTGAGCCTGAGCCTGAGCTTGAGCCTGAGCCTGAGCTTGAGCTTGAGCTTGAGCTTGAGCTTGAGCTTGCGCTTGAGCTTGAGCTTGAGCTTGAGCTTGAGCCTGAGCCTGAGCTTGCGCCTGCATCTGCTGAGCCTGAGCTTGAGCTTGAGCCTGCGCTTGCGCCTGCATCTGCTGAGCTTGAGCCTGCGCCTGCGCCTGCTGAGCCTGCGCCTGAGCCTGAGCTTGCGCTTGAGCTTGAGCTTGAGCTTGAGTTGGAGTTTGAGCTTGAGCCTGAGGTGCCTGATTCTGAACCAACCGAGCCGGTTGGTGGTGGTGCAGTTGCATCTGTTGAAGATACATTTTCTGACCTTGACTTTGAACATGCTGCTGCATCAGAAGTTGACCAGCATTCAGCTGCGCGGCGCCAGCCTGTTGCGCAACTTGTGCAGGGGAAGGAGTCGACTGAGATGGATAAGCTACTTGAGGCGTAGCAGCTTTTGGTTGAGAACCTTGTGGTGAAGCAATTTGGAAGGATTGATGGGCAGTTGGAGGGCGGTGAGGGAGCTGTGCGCCAGCTGCGAGAGGTGAGGAGTGTAGCGCTTGCGATGATGGAGGGCGTGGTGATTGCGTGAATCTTTGTGCAGGTGACTGTGCAGGCGGGAGTGGCGAAGACGCACTCACACGGGGTGAGGGGGAGGAAGTGTGCCGCGGCAGTGATTGAAGCTGGTTCACCGCGGGATGTGGGGCAGGGGTAGCGGAAGAGCGTGATACTTCGGGAGTGATTTGGAAAGTCTGTGTCGCATCGGCTTTCTTCTTTGTTGGCTTAGGTTTCTGGTCAGCAACTGGCTGGGGAGCCGGTGTTGGCGCTGGTGCGGGCACAGCTAAGACGGGAGTAGGCTGTAATTGAGCGACCTGTGGTTGCGGTGTAGGCGTAGGAGCTGGTATTTGGCCTTGTGTTTGATTTTGGCCTTGGGAATTTGCCTGACCTTGAGCTTGAGTTTGTGCTTGAGCCTGAGCGGTCATTTGTACCAATTGGGCTTTGAGATAAGGCTGTGTTTCTAGTCCAACCGCCATGCGAACTTCCTTGACACGACGAATTGTGTCCAATATCCGATAACTAAGTGAAGGTGAGCAAGAAGGGGTTACTTTGAAAAGATACGAAATACCTCGGGACGTGAGACCGATTTTGTCTCTGGTTCATGAACTGCATGATCTTGGCCCGACGAGTCTTGTCAGACTCATCTTCCTCTGGTGTAATGGCGGCTGCTTTTCGCTTCAATGAGATGGGTATACTTGGAGTAGAAACTCTGAGGGTATGATTTGCGATACGAGTTAAATGTGGGTTTGGATCAAGACATAGGGGAGGTGCAGTTTGTAGCTACAACAACAAAGAAAATAAGATACAACAGGAAAGATTGCGAATATAACATACCAGTATCTGTGCTTCGAGTTCAAGTACTTCCGTGTCTGTGAACTTATTGCCTGAACGCTGGTTCATGAGACATAGATCCGCCCAGAGCGTCTCGTCATTCGAGTGCAGAGCAACACGGCTCCGTTCAGGTTTCTCGAGAGGTGGGTCTTTTGCTTTCTTTGGGCGGTAGTCTAGTAGCTCTACAATCATACAACCTAACGAAATCATGAAGTGAGAACCTTATACGAACAACTGGCCACTCACCATCATAGAATGGCACGCGTGCAGAGTCGAAAAGCTCAAGGTAGTCCACCGGTATTCGGTGTGCTCGGACGTCGTCAAGGATTGACTACTGACAGGTTAGCACAGTTCCTGCATCTTGAATTCAGCAACGCACCGCGATAGGATTATTGTACAGGAACTTAGGTCCGTTGTTGAGCGTCCAGTAGTCAGGATAGAGATGGACTGAGAAAGACGGTGCAGCATCTTCATACGAGTCTAGTAGTTGTTCCGCGGAGCGCGTAATGTTGTAACAAGACATTGCAGATGACTTACGCGCTCGCTAATGGCTTCAATGCTACCGTGACCGTCACGGTCTCTGATGACGGTCTATAGTTTCAAGGTCATTTACGTAATCATAAATTCACAACCCAAGCACTCGTGGGAATTATAATAACGGATGTACGATGGAGGCACAACTCAAGGAGGTTCGTGTCTCATAGAAAATTAAATCAAAGTGTTAATATGCTTGCAGCTCATCCCATTCTTAAGGGATAAAAATCCACAGGTTCGACAAATAGCCCTGTCAAATCTGCTTGGGCAAACACCAGAAGGATCTCCACACAGAAACATTTTTTATCATGGCCTTGGAGGAGCAGGCTTGCAGAAACCTAAGGAGACGGATATTATCCGTGATCTCAAACTTTTGTGCCGGGATCAACTTGTATGTATACCCAATTCAATTGTGATCAAGCGATGATGGTCACAGGCTGTTGCACACGATGCTTTCCGTGCATTGGTCAATCTTTCCGATTCACCGCTATTAGTGCCATTTTTGTCGGAGCCAACCTT
This sequence comes from Suillus decipiens, assembly GCA_016695475.1. Taxonomy (NCBI): domain Eukaryota; kingdom Fungi; phylum Basidiomycota; class Agaricomycetes; order Boletales; family Suillaceae; genus Suillus; species Suillus decipiens. The sequence continues at coordinate 27,142 of MU172999.1, forward strand.
TCTCACTTTCTTGGTATCATACATATTGGTTTGTACTCTATGCTGTGTTCGCCTTGCAACGTCTTACCGTTTCTTAGAATGCAGATTCCATACTGGCAGATCTGGCATCTATGTTGCTTTCCAACACAACTGCTTCATCTTCATCATGCGCAGCCCTTTTAGCCTTGAAGGTACCCATACTAAAAACATCGTCTTCATTGAGTCCTCTTTTCCCAACCCTGTCACGCTCTGGAACCTGTTCTGCGCCCATACCTTATCCATCAGGAGAGCCGCAGGATATCCTCGCCTTACCGCTCCTTATCGATGCATTCGTAGAAGGTGCATCGATAGATCCTTCAGGAGATAGAACTTCCCGAAAACGGAAAGGAGATCTGCACTTCCTCGCCAGTGTCTTTGCCAATATCAGCACAGTCAGTTTGTCTCGAATAAATTACATCTTGACACTAAATACCACAATGACTAGTCTCCAGCTGGTCGCGCATTCTTCGTCACTCCGCAACCGACGGATCCTTTGAATCCGAATAGTACCAATGAGTATCCTCTTGCCAAAATAGTAGTGTTCACGGAACATGAAGACACAATACGACGTGGTGGCGTTGCCTCAACATTGAAGTAGGAACAATTTCCCTGCTTTGACTTTGAGTATATTTAATGTCTCGATCACAGGAACTGCGCTTTTTCTTCACAAGTTCACCAAGTAATACTATCTCCTGAAGCTGTTGTCGTTCCCCCATCGACATTGTCTGTCCCAGGTGTCGATGCACTGCCTTACATTTTACTACCACTAGCAGGCCCAGAGGAACTTGATCTAGAAGTACGGTTGCGGTGATAGACACTCTTAGCCTGCTGATGTTGTACCTTCCAGGAACAAGAAAAATTGCCATCGGCCCTTCAGTTCCTTCCATCCACGAAGAAGCGGGATCTAGATCCTGTCTTGCGCTTAACACATATCGAAACGCTGCTTCTTCTTTGCACCACACGATGGGGCAGAGATTACCTCAGAGGTCATGGGGTGTATGAGATTGTTAGAGGAGCACACATGGAGGAAACTGTTGACAAGGTCTGTTTCTGCTTACAATTCATCTTTTGAACTGAGTTTCTCAGACTATTCAGGTTTCTGAGCACATCGAGCGCCTTGTCCAGCTTTTGAAAGGAGACGAAGGCGTAGAAACAGCCGAGGAGCCCGATGTGGCACGTGTTGGAGATCAAGAAGATGACGATGAAGATAACAGAATCGAAGAAGTATAAGTAGTCAAAAAATTATTTATTTAATTTTGTCACAATTAGATGTAACGTGCGTAATTTTGGAGGGACTGTCATGTGGACGAGAAGTACTCACCATACGTTTTTTCTTCTTGATTGCATTGATCATTACACAGGAACTTGCTCAGAAAGTCTCCGAATCTGGTCGGTTGGAAGTTCAACTGAAGCCCAACAACAGGCAGCCGCTGTCTCTTCAGCGCACAGCCAACGAAGCCCTTTTTCCAACCATACCAACTTCTAGGTCTTTTTATTCTTTGTACATTCTTTGCGATGAGGCAAAGAGTTGAAGAGGCGTGTGCCTTTTGGGGCGAGGGAAATGATGCACAAAAACGCTACTAGGGCACGGTTCGTCTGATTGGCTGTCGACAGTGAGTATTAATATGTGTTAATTCGTAATATGCATAAATGACACAGATATACACGCAATATCACGCATTGATACTGTTCCGAACGCTGGTCCGGGATATCTCCCTTTTTGAACTCCAGCATACATCCTTACGCCCTGCTTTGACTAGTCTATGACGGTCATTACCCTACAAGAAATTCATAGGGCATCGCCCAATTATGCAAGGTCCTTTAGCCTGGAACGCATTCATGACAAAGAAATGCGGTATCCATATGACTTGCCCGAATTCAAGGAATCTTTGTATCAGTCAGCAGGAGACTGGCACATCAATATCGTACGTAGGGGCACTGCTAGACTCTCATTCACACAAGGTCACACCCCTGGTTGTGTAACACGGCTTCTCTGCCCGTAGGTTTTACATATTCATATTCAATCGCTTTGATTATTTAACTGTTCTCAATAAGAGTGGCAGTGACTGAGTACGTACATACAAATGATATTCAATTTGCAAACGCTCACGCTTATTTGCCAAGAATATTTTAATATATTAAATTATCGCAGGCCATACTTCACATGTCTTCATACTCACAGGATGCAGAGGCAGGCGCCACCATCCACAGAACGCCCAACTGTGATTTTTACTGGCTCTTCTTGGGGCCACTCTCCATATTATGACCGAAGTCAGCAATCATCCCCTATGGTGTCTCAATACTCGGCTTGAATCGCCCTCGTGGGTTGTGATCTCATATCACCTCGACGTCACAGCGCTAATCGATTTGCGACTGCATATACGGGTCAATCGGCAGTAACAGTGCCCGTCTAAATTTTCGACAAGATCAGGAGGAGAGGGCTGAAATCGGGAGCCAAATGATAACTCCACGAGGCGGTACCAAATAATGCGGGATATCGGAACTCTGGGAATCATTCCGCAGGGGCCTGGGTCTGCGCACGTATAGGACCCCAAAAATTGAAAAGGACGAATTATTAATGGATGGATGGACTCCTTCCTCTGGCTCTATTGGCACCAATACTTTTGAAAGCTGGTATTCGTATAATATCCCATCAATATTTTATTCATTCACTAAACAGACACCGCCACCGGACTCGAAGATGTGACAGGGCGCTGCTCCAAAGCTTCTGAACACATTGGGTGTATGCATTGTGCTCCCAGCAAGCCGACATAGAATGCACTCTTCGATCAAGTTTTGCATGTTATTTTATTACTTAACCCTCAGTTGTGTTTTTTCAGTGTCATTAATCCCCTTACCACCATCGTCTGCTACGATACGGACTTACGGCTACCCACATTTTGGGTCTGAGGGATGTCAAATGCATCCGAGAAAAGGGTAACGATCATCAATGATGATCACGCACGAATTGGGCATAGTCCTGCGTAGCCCTTGCGCTGAAACTCAATGGAAGATATCTCAACTGATCCGTTGCCGTCTTCGTAGGACTCAACAAACTCCGTGATGCCCTGCTCAACGCCCGTCCTCTGGGATATCCAAACTCGACCCCCGATATGATGCTTGTTTTCGAGGCATGACACCATCTCCGGCGAAACAACTTGCTGCATACTATGCATCTCAAATGAGGTGAGGCAGGCTCATAGGGCAGCTCCGCAGTCTAATGTTGCGGTCTGACATCTTGGCCAGTCATTGAATGGACGGTACTACTACGGTATAGGAATAATGAAACACCAACTTGAAGGAGCAGCATGCTGATGGCAGTCACTGACGGTCGCCGTGCCCCAACTCGCTTAATCACCGTTGGTGCGGCTGTTTAATGCTTAAAACTATCCTCATGTCACATGCAGTAACCATCATGGTAGTCTTTGGTATTTTGATAGTTATATCTACTAGTCGCCCATGTTTTCCGCCGCAGCCCCCTGCGTGTTTAACGTTACGATTCATGTCATCAAATTATTTCTCCAGCACAACCTTTTGCACCAGGGCGGCAGCGAACCCATCGAGCTCTAGGTTTCATCACATAGGCAGCATTCATAGCAATGGTATGTCATAGCGGCAGTCCGTGTATCTAAAAAAACTTTTGGCGCAACCCTGCAATTATTTTATGTCCTGCAAGCCTGAGTGTTATCGCTTGCGAAGGTCGTCGTCATATAAGGAGTTCAGGCTAATGGGGTAATCCTGACCCAACGCGTCAGTTAGGTGACGTCAAGTGAGTATCGGCTTCACCGTACAATGACCACGTTTTATTCATTTATGCACGAGGCACTCATGATAAAGCATTCTTCTATCCCCGCTGAGAACCACTGACGGCATACTTGTCAGAAAAAAAACGGTATTATTGGCCTAGTATTCTCGATGTCTTAGTACGTGTGATGAGCTGTAACGATAAGGTCACGGCCAGGAAAGCTAGCTCAGTTAATTGATTACTTGCAAACTGAAAGTCTGCGAAGGTCACACAAACTCTGCTCCCACTGTCTGGGAGGTAGGGTGTAAATAAGTGCCAATTATGGAGTGCTATTTTTCTGGCTTGTAATCACCACTGACGTTTCAATGAAAGCACAGCTAATTAAATACCTAAGCAGCAGTGAAGCGAGACAGCGGAACCTTCAAGTTGCCGTTTGAAGTTCACTCGTCTGTCGGAGAGGCACCGATAGGTACACAACGTGGACCAAAAAACTATGATGAGTCGAAAAATAGATTCTCAGTTCCTTCGCTTCGACCGATTAACCTAACTAAACGCCGTGATGCGAATTACTAAGAGGTACGCTGAGAAATGAGATCTACAACCTTATCATCATAACAGACACTGCAAAGTGGAGCCATACTACCAACCCTCATGACGCCTACTGAGGGAACCCCTTGAACCCGGGAAAAACTATTGTAATGTCATTGAAAGGTCCAGCCGTCGATGAAAATAGGAAGGAAGATGAGTGAGAAGCAGGCCGGATAGATTAGAGCATCACGAGTCCAACTTCACCCTCTTCGTATATGATCATTCACTGGCAGGTCGCGATCTTGTGACCCATAAGAATCGTCATCATCACTTCCGCCACTAGAAGCAATCGCGGAATCCTCCATGGCGTTGTGAGATCCTGGGTCCTTGCTATTGCCTCCGCGGGACCGATCCCCTCGTGCCCGCTTTTTCAGCTGAAACAAAACGTGATAAGAAGAATCAGAGGGTTTATACTGACGTACAAGTTTAGCATACACGAGGCCACATGCGTTGCACAAGGTTCGAGGGCCTAAACCATAATAACATAAGCTCAAAGCATGTGGCGTACAAAATAAGCCCGCGCTGACCTAGGGGGCCACGCCTCCACTCAGGGGTCGAGGTTGCGTTACAACCCAGGCAAGTCTGCCCTTCCTGAGCATGTTCCTCGGCCTTCTGAGTACAAAAAAGGAAGAATCAACATTTTAGCATATTCCCCATGACAAACGGTTCACCTGCCGCTTTATGGCCGGAGTATCCTTGTCGCTGCCGCCAGTAGACGGCCTCGTGTCAGGGTTTGATTGAGCAACTGCTGATTGCAACATTTGTCTTCCGTAGTTCGCAGACTGGATCATGCGCTCCATGTTTTCAGGCGGTGGGAGCCGCGCAGAAACCCCCGCGGACACCAGGGATTTGGTACCCTCGAGTATCATACCGTAGGACTCTACCATCTGTTGACAAGTCAAATATTAACCGCAAAGGAATGTCTGTCAGACGTGCCTTGCCAAAATCTAGATTAGGATTTATAATTGGGCTTGGAGCCAGGACTGGTGACTCCTTGTCCCGCCTCTTGCTCTTTTGAACAGGCGATGCATGAGCTGACCCAGGGGCAGGGGGATAGCGTTCGTCTGTGCGGCGATTCTCAAGTGGTGGATTGGATGGACCAGGCGCATACGATCGTGCCTCTGCATGGGTGGTCTGAGAGATTGATTCCGGGCGGGCTGCATTTGGAGCGTACGTCACTTCTGCCGTGATGGATGTAGGTTGGAAGGTCCCGAATTGAGGTGACCAGCTTTCAGGCTGCCATTGAGGCTGCGACTGAGGAAGAGTATATGATGGAGTGGGTGCATAGGATGCTTGTTGTGTATATGAAGTTGATGCCGCAAAAGGTGTCTGTTGGTGTTGCGAGTGAAACTGAGTGATGGGGGAGCGTATCGGCCGGGGAGGAGCCTGAGGAGGTGGAGCTGATACGTAAGTTTGTGCGGGATATGTTTGATACTCATAAGAGGTCGTCGATCCTCCTTGGGGATTAGAATAAATATAACGTTGATGTTCTGCAGACATTCCAAAGGCTGTTGGAAGGGAGGAGGAATCGCCGATGTTTTTAAAGCTGGGCACTGGCGGAAGAGAATGCGAAAGAGGAAATTCTTGGACACTGTTGCGATTAGAGTGCGTGTCAGGAGCCTCGAGGCTATATCCCCGAAATGAAAGATAGATCGTCAGAAGTCAATCAATGACAAGTAAGTTGGAGCGAATGAATGCAGTGGGGGGAACGAAATCGCGGAGCCGCACCAAATAAACAATAAGGAGCGATAGGGAGACTCTGAGGATACGCAGTCGGACAATGATCATCGCGCGAAGCGATACATGGCTGTCCGTCCGTTGCTCACTCACGGATAGGTCGAAAATGGCCTCACAAGTTTTGATTAGAAACGCACGTTTCGCCTGAAGTTTGTGGGTGGACAAAGCTTGTTCGTCAAGATGTGATGAATCTGGTTTACGTGAAATGATCAATCTCACAAAAAAGTGCCGCGGCCGTACTAACCTGTGTTAAGGCTGTTGGCAGGTATTAACCGGTGACCTTTGTCGATAATCTAGCTCCCAGGACGAGTGCGACAAAAGATGGCAAGTACTAAGTAGACAGTGGAAGTAGGAGAAAAAGTTGCATTTGAAACATACTCTCAGCTCCATGCTTTAAACGGTGACGCTTACACCGATCGGCGAGACTTCCATCAGGACGCCTTGCTGCACGCGGCTACCCCGTGGAAGCCGTCTTGTTACCGGCCTATCAAATCACAGTCATACATATGGTTCTCTACAGGTAATCCAAATATTGAAATTGCCTCAAATGACTATATATTTGCCAACGCGACTGCAATAAATTCCAAATGTCCGTCCATTAGATAAAGATGCAGCTTGTGATAACATGTCAGTAACTAATGCGATGCCTTCCACAACTAGAGATAGCGTATGCAAATTGAGATGAAAGGAGTGCAAGTGGATCAGTAAATACGCTATCGAGTTTGTATGAAATCCTGCCCTCTAGACTTGCCTATATCCGGCCCTTCTTTCCAATCAGATCCCTTCATAATGACGGGGGACTGGGCAGGAGATGGCTCATAATCGTTGTCGTAATCATCTTCTTCATCAGATGGCGCCAAATTGGCAGGTGTCTTGGGGGCGTTCAGTCCGCCTGCGGCACGCTCCTGCGCACGTCTCCTTCTACGAAGAATTTGTTTTCGGTTCTTCACCGCCTGACGGTATTCTAACCCCTCTCCGTAGAAAAGGGAGTATTCGCAACGTGGACAGATCCATTCATCTGCAGGATTGACTATTTGCGCAGTGGGCGTAACCGTGTTTGCCTTCTTGCGTCTGCGAGGCAATATTTGTGCCGAGAGGAAGCGAAGTGCAAGTGGCCCAAGCATGTTCTGAGCATTGGCACTCGCCTGGACTACATTAGCCTGCCCAGATGAAGGAAGCCTGGAAGGAACGTAATTTTTGCGGTGATGTGGATTTGATGCGATAGCAAGTGCATTTCGCTTTTTCTTTTTGCTTCCCTTGCCTTTTCCCCCTGGCGTTTCCAGAAACTCCGATGACTGATCCCCACTTTCAGCTGCACCCTTAAGTGCCCGCTGCTGCGTTTTCTCTCCCCGCTTTGACTTAGCCCCCTTCCCTGCCGTAAGTGCCGCTTGTTTAGCATCGGCAGCTGCCTTGGCCACTTTAGCCGCTTGACGTGCGAGTTCATTTTCGAACCGATTTCTGAGTGCGAGCACCTCCTGTTTCGTCGCAACGAGGCGATCAGACGCTTAAATTAAACCAGTTTTGATCAGGTTTTGACATCACTTTGATAACTAGACTGCGACTCACTTGCACTAGAAAACGTGAACACAAATTGAGCGGTTGGAAATGAAGGCTTCTTCTGAGGGGGCATTGAGGCTGCATGAACCTTTGCTACGCGAGCGAGACGCGGGCCAGGTCGACGCGAGAGTCGTACTTTGGGCGGATTAGAGCCAGATCTGATCATCGAACCCGCAAAGGGCAAATGCGTCGATAATGCTTGATCAAGGGCAAGTGTGTCGCCAAGAGAAAGGGCCCCCAAGACGGTTGCAAGCTGGCGCTTTCGATGCTTGAGTAGCTCCTTATGCTGGAGACCTGCCAAAGTTGATGGGGTGATCTTCCCCTTCCTGGGGGTTGAGTTCACCGATGGTGGCAGGGCAGAATGGTCAAGACCATGGTTAACCCGATCATTCAATATAGCCAAGCTGTCCAAAACCTCATCCTCTGCACCCAACTGTGGCTCCGCCTCCCGCCCTTGCACCGCGCCTGACATGTTAGCTGGCACCTTCCTCTTCTTCGTATTCCCGGGCTGCTGGAGATGATCCGTATAGTCACCCTCACTCTGGTCTTCCTCCAACTTCCCCATTTTCCCGAGCTGGTACGCCGCGCTCAGATCAAGGGTGTCTCCATTGCGGGTGCCACCGAACACAGAGGCGTAGTAAGACTGTAGAGAGGAGTCCGCATGAGCAATGAGTTCTTCTGCGAGAGATTCTGCACCAAGAATATCGGCCATGGGACGGATGAGGTCGTCTGCTGCTGGAATGGGCGCGTCTGAGGTGCGTCTACGTTTAGGCAACGGTTTAAGCCTCCTCAACGGCTGAAATTCCGGCTCATCGGATGCGGGAGACGATCCTCGATACATCTTGTGGCAGAATTTCAATGAAAGGAGATAATTGGAAAAAGCTAGTAAACTAAAGCGTCTAAAGCAAAAAGAGCGAAGGAGGGAACGTCTGAAATAGACGGCTTCCGGCGCTGGCCAAGCTTATGCTGACGTGGAGACCAACTACTACAAGTCGGTGGCTACGACAGCCGATCCATTTTCGCACCCTCCGGAGTCTCACCAGGGCTTGAGAGTAAAACAGCCTGCAATGGGAAGGCATCTAGGAATTGACAGAATAAGACAGGAAAGACTACGGTACAGGATATGCGATGCTCTAACAGTAAAAATTGTCTCGTGAGGATATCAAATAATGTCCGACCGCGCGTCGCAATGCCAATAAATGAGTGGATATCGCGAAACGACGACTGACAAATGATGTATGCTGCTCATGTTTACGGCCTGCCGTTTAACGTCTATCTATAATGCGGAGAGGGGGGTGGCGCTTGGGGGAAAGAATTAGGAGTAGACATACCGCACCGAGACAATAGAAACACAGACGACGAATGTAATATAGGCCGTATAGTCTTCATAATGAGCAGGAGCAACGAGACAAACAAGGTTGAAAGAGCAGCGCAAGGAGTCCGTGCGTGAGAGAGGGAATGAGAGCGAAACACAGAGCGAGATGGATGTTTGAGTGCATAGGGCAAGGAGTTGTTACCAATGACATTTTTATGAGTGCGAAATCGAGGAGAATCGAGGAAATCCGAGAGAAGTTGCAGGCTGAGAGGAATTCGATACGATTGGGTGAGAGGTGAGTGAATTTAGGGCATGGCGACACCATATTTACCACCAGCCGGATCCACCCCCGCTTGCTCCATTGTTGTTATAACCTCCACCAGATCCATAACCTCCCCCGCCGCCGCCGCCGCCGTATGAAGGGGTATTGCCGTAGCTCATATTACCACGGCTGAAGCCTCCACCATAATTGCTGGCGCCACCATAGCCAGACTGTCGGTAATCGCGGTTACCACCACGACCACGACCTCCAGCACCGCCACCTCCACCTCCACGGCCGCGACCACCACGGAAGCTTGATCCAAAGGTCGTCTCATGTACGACACTCTCCAACCACGCAGGAATCTCTTGGTTAGCTTCGCGAAGGAGTTCAAGAAGATCGCGGACAATGTTCTTATTCCCACGGTTGAAGAATGCGGTCGAGACACCGGTATTACCGGCACGACCAGTGCGACCAATACGATGGACGTAGTCATCAATATCCGAAGGCAGGTCGTAGTTGATCACATGGGTGACGTTAGGAATATCCAGACCACGTGCTGCGACAGCAGTAGCTACTAAAATTGGAGTACGTCCGGTGCGGAAGGTCTGCAAAGCCATCTCACGCTCACGCTGGGAGCGATCACCGTGGATGGAGGTAGCAGGGAGGCGGTTTGACATGAGGAAGTCAGACAACATGTCGGCCATGCGCTTGGTCTCTACGAAGACGAGGGTCAACCCGCCAGGAGGATCGGACGCGAGGAGATCAAGCAAAACAGAACGCTTGTCATTGTCCTCCACGTACTCGATCTTTTGGGTGATGTTCTCGGAGGTTGAACCAACACGGCCGACAGAAAGGAATATGTAGTCCTTCAAGAAGTCTCGTGCGAGCATTTGGATATCACGTGGGAATGTGGCACTAAACATAAGGGTTTGGCGATCCTCTACACCAGGCATATCCTCGCCTTGGACGATCCTGCGAATCTGAGGCTCGAAACCCATGTCAAGCATGCGATCAGCCTCATCAAGGACAAGGTAGCGAATATTTGCTAAACTGATCCGACCACGCTCGATGAGGTCAACGAGCCGTCCAGGAGTAGCACTGAGAAGATCACAGCCACGTTCGATCAGACGCAGCTGCTGATTAATGTCGGCACCACCATAAACCACTGCTGGGCGAACCCACGAGCGGTATGCAAATTTGCGTGCTTCTTCGTGAATTTGACTGACAAGCTCGCGGGTGGGAGCAAGAATAAGGGCAGTAGGGTAAGCTTTACGTGAGCGTGAGTATCCCATTGATGGAGTCTCAGGTGGTGGGGCACGAGGTCCAGAAGCAAAAGAGGCAGAGAAAATAGGAAAGAGGAAGCCTCCTGTCTTGCCTGAACCAGTCTAGAGAGTGACATCAGCGTCTACAAATTACTCAAGGAGAACTACGCACCTGAGCACAGGCCATTAAATCTCTGTTAGCAGCAACGATGGGAATGGAGTACTTTTGAACGGGAGTCGGAGTAGTGTAACGAGCGAATGCGATGTTCTCCAAGAGAACAGGATCTAGTGGGGGGTTCGTAAAAGCTGTGACGGGGTCTGGGACTCCGGCGCCCGTAGCCTCGACAGGAATATCATCATATTTCTCGAAGTTGATGCCAGTGTGTTGCTTGGATGGATCAGTTGGATCTCCGAAAAGCTCTTTCTCCATACGCGGATTACGAGGGCCGACGACATGAACACCATTGCGCCAGGAACCAAAACCGGAAGAATCACGCTGTTGATTATCTCCACGGGGCTCTCTAGCTGTCCATCCGTTACTAGATGGGCGACCTGCCCAATCACTTGCACTGCTACCTCCGCGGGCGGAATTGCTGAATGCAATGCCGACGAAGGCAGTATCTTTGCTACCTTTGTCGGGAGGGCCACCACGAAGGGGTTCAAATCCACGGCGAGGAGAAGCTTGGGGCTCGTTCCAGCCAGTCCTAGGTACGAGCGCTTGATTATCACAAGATGCGAAATCAGAAGGAAATGGCGTACCCGTTTGATTGTGGTGGGGGCGGTGTAGCGCGCTGCGCATTTCTCATATGAGGAGGAACGTATGCAGATTTCGTTCCATTTATGCCGAGAGAAGCTGAAGCAAGGAATATTAGTTTGGTGAGAAGGGTACAAAGATGATACATGAGTGAATACATACCAAACTGAGTCTCTAGACTTGCGTTGCCGTTTACAATTCCATTGGTCATATTAAGTCGAAATGTTAATGAACTTGACCGTTCTTTTTTCTGCCGTTGATGTTCTAGAGAAGGACCGATGTTGGTGGATGAAGAAAGAAAGCTGAGCAACCACAATTTTGATAAAAAATTTCGGAGCTCGGGGATGCTGACTAATTAAATACCATAAATGGGTAATTGTTCTCACGTACTGCCATCTACCTTTCTGGTCAAGTCAACGTAGCTCTCTAACCCGAGCGTACAAAGATGCAGTGTCAACAAGCCCCAGCAGGTCAACACTCGCATGCTCACCCACACCCACACCCCCCACAGCCTGCTCAACAGGTTATGCCTACTCCACAGCCAGACCCAGTCATGCAGGCTTGCATCGATGCCGATTTCAAGCCTGTAGACTTAGCGGTCGGAGGTCCAAGTACTGCATTCGCTTTCTGCAACACGCACAAGCTAGAAAAGTGCAAGCAGTGCAACGCAGACTTTACTGCTCTCAATCGTGTTTCGAAGATTCTTGTCACCAACCCTACCCTACGTTGTCCGCCTCCTCCGACCGTCGTGCAGCAGAAACTCTCGCAAGCAGTGACAAATATGAGGGATGAGGGCAATGTATGTCTTCTGACTTCATTTGTCCATATTCGGTTGACTGTTCTGTCTGCACAGAACCTATACAAACTCAACAAGACCAAAGAAGCCCTCGCAAAATATAACATGGCAGCAAGCATAGCCGTACAGAGACCAGCTTGGGAAAGTGCCGCAATATTACGAGAAGAGCTCTCAACTGTCGTATCCAATCGCTCAGCAGCTCTTCTTAAGCTCGGTGACTACCTTGGCGCGCTCGTTGACGCCGAGACTGTCATTTCCGTCCGGAGGCAGTGGCCGAAAGGTCATTTCAGAAAAGCAAAAGCACTCGTTGCGCTAGGTCACATAGAAGAGGCCAAAGATGCCGTGTCTCTCGGCCTTCAATTTGAGCCCAATAATACTGTAAGCTACTCCCATACCCAGATTGTCATGCACCTTACATCTTGCCTCAGGAGCTCAGCGAATATGTGCTTGAGTTAGACAAACAATTGGCATCGCGTAATCAGTTAAATATAAAAGAAAAGTCCGTGCCTGTCACCTCCTTGTAGCTTACATACAAACTGTATCCATATACCCGTGGATCATTATTAGCCGTACACGAAAGCCCGATGCACAAATTACAATTAGGCCATAACCCTATCTGGGTCTCCCGATCCTATCTTTCAGTGGTTTTAGAAGCCCCTCAGTCTCTATACACTCCTCCGGATGTTTGAACACTCGCAAAACGACGTTAGACCCTATCATTAATTTCGCTTTGTTTACGCGGTTCTGCAGGTCGAAACGTTTCTTCTCTGCCTCCGTCATAGGCGGCGTAGTCTGACCAGTCGCCCGTCTAAAGTTGCGCAAAGACAAAGAGCTGGAACTCGACCCAGCCGAGCTTATAGAATCTACTGACATCCTCTGTTTGGGTTTAGAATCTGAATTTGCGGGATTATCAAATGAAGAAAATGATTGTGGGGGCAGGGTAAATTTGGAGGTGGGTCTCCTCTTCACTAATGGACCTGGTTTTGCAGCGTACGGCCCCGACTCTTTCAAAGTGTCCGGATCAGACATCGAACGAAGGGGGTGTGGACAAATAACAGGGGGTTGTGCGGGTAGACTCGTCTTCTTGACGGGTCCGGGAGCCTTTGTAGACACGAGACTCGCCAAACTACCCGTAGCATCTACGAGCCCTGTGTTATGTACATCTCGTATAAACACAGCCAGAATTTGCCAGGGGCGTTCTATGGCAATGGATGAATACAGCTCCAGATCTTGCTCGCCTGAATCCCCAATCAGGATGAACTTCGAGTCAGGAAAACCATCAAGGACATCAATCACATTTGCACGCTTGCGGGTGGCAGGATCAGAAAGAAGGGCATTGAAGAAGGATCTGCCGTTATAGGATTTAAGGGTGATAGATCCCTGCGGGAGGTCGGATACCTGCAAAAATTCTTTGATAACGGGGAGGAGTTCAAAGGGGGAATTAGACTGCGGGGTTATGAGCATGAGTATACTGTGAAACGAGGCGTGGCACTCACGACATAGTGGAAGCGAACGCCCAGCTCCCACATTGACTTGTACCATGTCCCCATCTCTGGAATAGTCGTCTCTTCGAGGTCTTTAACAAAAACATTGCGGAAGACGGTACGAGCGCCGCTAGTGATATTTGAGAGCTTGACGGTATCGTCTATGTCTGTTATTACACGAATGGGTGAAGATGTTATTGGAATGACCAAGGAAATGTTCCTTGGAACGTCTGTGTGAAACAGGTATGCGGGTGTAGGCGCGGGCTCAGGTAACAGCTTTGCAGCAACGAGTAGCTCATGCTCTACATCCGATCCGTCGGATGGTCTATGTTGTGCTATGGGGTGCCTAGATAGATCCTGCCAGGGAATCTTTAAGGGGTTTGCGAAGGCGCCGTCTGATCCAGTGACTACGTGTTCAGTGTACAGCGGACCGTCCTCGAGAGCGTCACGTTTCGAATTGCCTGGGGTAGTAGATACAGCAAAAATGGATATTTGGACAGTGTGAGACGATAATGCGGATGACCAAAATGGTCGCAGACGCGCTTCGAGGTTCTTGTGTTGTTGGAGTAGAGCACTCGATAATGACGTTGACATGTCACAATGTGAGGATGTCAGCTGAGGGTCAGGCTCGAATTCATATGGTTCTTCGGTAAGTTGAGGCTTTTGTGGGTTCCTCATGTGTTCGAATTCCTTGTCTAGTTCCATCTCAAAGTCATCTGTTATTTCGTCTGGACGGGGAGGTAGTCTGATGCCATCTAATTCTATCATAGATGATCCCCTGACGAGCGACTGTTGATCCGGTAGTTTGGGTAGAGATGCATAACCTGATCATTACTTCAGTTCTTAGCGTTACAATATGATTTCGAACGAGCGCACCTCTAGCTAGTCTCAGAAAAGCGCGCTGAGAGCGAGTAAGAAACTCTGGGGATCTGCGTGTCGTTGCATAGCCCGAGACATAAACAAGTAAGTCAAATGCATCTGGGAAAAGTTTGAGCCAAACGAAGGTAGCACAGCAAGAAAGTTACTTACTTTCGTCCTCGTGCTCTGTCGCAAGACACCGCGATGCCCAGCCTGGAAACAGAGTCACTTCGTCCATGATTGTCGCATCTGATCCACTCCTTCTAATTTTCTGACTCGCCCACTGACTCCAGCTCTGCATTGTCGTTCGCCCATCAACATAGCCACTCTCTCCTGGTCTCAGCGCTCGACGAATTGGAATCACTGTGCGAAGATTCTGTTGGGAAATGTAGGATTTTAAGCTAGCCAGGCGCGACGATGGGCAAGGGTTGCTTGCAGACATTGGTCTCTGCGTGAAAGCCGTTTACAGGCAGGCGGTTGCATTAAGGTGTTGACACTAAAATCACCATTTTGTTGATGCGGCGTAGGGTTCAGGTCCAAGCGCCTAACGTGTAGGCCGCAAGTTAGCGTGCAGGCACGGCGCGTGACATATGTGTGAGTCAGTGACTTTTAAAGTTACTCGCCCGGATCTGCTTGAGCCTTGAATGCGGACCTTCAGCATCTTCCCTCTAAACAGACAACTTTTATTGGTCAGTAATTTAGCGCGACGAACACAACAATATCACAGGACACGATACATGGATATCACACAGGAACTAAAACAGGCGGACAAGAATAGAAAGCAGGGTCCATCTCCAAAGCTTAGGGGACACCCTCGTGATGATCCACGGATACGTGTATCGAAGAGTCTGAGCTGGCTGCTACGACATGGTGCAAACAATGCAGGATTAGACATGAGACATGATGGATATGCCAAAGTCTCGGATGTGGTGAGTTGTACGAAACCTGTTGTTTTGTAGCACTAACCACTTCGGGTAGCTCTCGAATCCCATGTTCAGAGACGTCAATTTCTCTCAGTTGCAAGAGATTGTTACAAAAGACCAAAAGCAGCGATTTCACCTCTTATTGGAGCCTCGGTCATCTGACTCACCCTCTGACATATGGTGGGTCAGAGCAAATCAGGGGCATTCCTTGAAGGTACATAACTTATGGTCAAACGACTGTTTGGTTTAAATATCTTGATCACAGAGTGTCACGCTGGACATGCAGCCTATTACATCTGCATTAGATATACCAATGGCTGTCCATGGTACGACACTTAGTGCTTGGGAGTTCATAGGTAAATTTCGGTCTAGAGATAATCCGTCCTTCTAACACATCTGTCAGCTACGCAAGGCCTATCAAAAATGAAGCGAAATCACATCCACTTTGCTCAAGGCATTCCGGGAGATAATGTCATGAGCGGTAGGTGGAACCTCATCTACATGCCTTCTCCGATTTACGCTCTACAACAGGGATGCGCAACTCCTCACAAATCTTAATTTTTGTTGATGTACAAAAGGCCCTTGATGCTGGTGTTCTGTTCTACTTGTCTGCCAATGGTGTCGTCCTGACAGATGGCGACGAAGGGTTCCTGTCACCAATTTATTTCCAGAGGGTGGAATTTGCCAAGGGACGCTCGCCGGTACCAGGATGGGAAGGTGCAGGACCAGTTATACCGCGGGCACCACTCAATCAGTCCTCGCTATCTGTCCGAAGTCTTCAAGTTGCACAGTCAGATTCAAGTACAAACGAATCTACATAGTTTACATTCAAAGCGCTGGCACGCTTTGCTTTAGTATTGTTCGATACTGGATGGCATGTTATTCCGCTCCTCCGCACTGACTAGTCATTTCTCTATGTTGTCTTGCAACTCTTCCTCCTCTAGAATTCTTCGTGATACTTTACTCCGAGCACGAATCCTAGACCCATAAAAGAAAAGTACCTGGCCCCAATTTTAATAATGACCAGACAGGTAGCTAGTTCCGTCTTACCCATGGTATGGGCACTAGCGCCACGCCTATGCATCCGAACAAGGTCAGACCCCATTTATGCGTCAAGCGAGCAAACATCTGTGTTATGAAAAGAGGAAAGGCTGATGCGGCAAGATTTCCTGGCGACTCATGACGTTAGAGTATTTGAAAGTCGTGCGGGAGAGGAACTCACGACATAGGCTCTGGCATGCAATGGCTGACGACGCGTATGTCCCATAGCTATGAAATCGATTAGTTTGGTTCAATCGCGCAGGTCGAAATATTTTCACCAATCTGCGATATATAAGAAGACTACCATGTAAATCACAAATCCACCGGACATGAATATCTTTAGACAATATCAGCCTCACAACTGTGGGGGAGATGCATAGGACAAACAGTGAGACCGATTGCTGGTACTATCCAGTGTACTTCTGGTCTTGCTGTCCAAGCGTAGATGAATATCCCGAGTGGTATGAAGAGTGCCGCAACACAAGGAAGATAAAGACGCGCTTCCTGACGTTTCCGAAGATAATGTTTCCTGATTCGAACGGGTCAGTGATCCATAGATGTGCAATGTAGCCTGCACATTCTTACTGATATAACTTTTCCTGATAGATGTTAGCAAAGTATCCAATGAAGCTTCCGAATCTAAGCCGGACAATAGTGAATCATGAGCACGAGTTTTAGATTCTGTCAACTTACATGAGGGTGGTGAAAATGAATCCTGTGTCCTGCACATTGAATCCGTAGACAGCCTGGAAATTAGCAGAGACAGACCTACACCTATGTTAGACAGTGAGCACAACAACATGTAACGGCGTACTCTACAAGGGCGAAGACCACGCCCCATGTAAAGCCAATCCACAACTGCGTGAAAAAAACGCTCCCGTTTAGCACTGTCTCTAGAAAGTAGCCGCAGAACTTACACTGAAACTCTGGACGATAGGCTCCGTCAGCAAGAGGTCTGAAAAGAAAAAAAAGTCAGCTGGTCTGTATAGATCGTTGGTGAAATTTGCTGACATATTGGTCGTGTACAGGAAATCTTGACCAAAGTAATCAAGCTTCGTTTTTCAATTTCTGCTTTCGCCTGGTATCTATCATCTCCTGTCTCTTTTCGCTTCTTATTTGCAAGGCGAGTTAAAACTATGGTAGTGCGTGTTTCTTTCATGAGCAGTACAACAGAGATGAAATAAGCCCCTGTAAACCTGTAGGAAACTTCAGTCAATGCAGTATTCGTGATAGATTCCAAGGGACTAACATCACATGAATCCACTGAATCCATCTCCATCCGAGGCGAGGATTTGCTTCTATTACACCAGCAATCACGGGCCCAAGGCCCGTTCCAATCACAGCAACAAGAGCGAAGAACGCCATGGGTTGTCCACGCCTATCAAAATAGCTGTAGCGATCAAAAAAGTAAAAATCTCAAAATGCCCTACTCATGTTGCTTCCATACGTCGGCGACCGAACCACCCACCAAGGTTGCACCTGTTGAGCCGAATGCGCCTCCGAGTAGACGTCCAAGCATGACGGTCTGTATGTTCGGTGACCTGTAATAGTTTGTGAATTAGAGTCACGTTCGTGGAAAATGAACTTACATGGCAATCATCATTTGCGTAAGCATGAATCCAAATGATGAGACGATATATATATTCAGGCGACCGAATTCTTCCGTGAAGGACGAAGTGATGAGAGGGACCGTGCCAAATCCGATTGACCACAAGCTCAATCCGACAGTGGCCTGGAACTGAGTGCAGTTCAGGTCCTGCATCATCGACTGGTATCCCATAGAAAAAGAGCTCGCCGCTGCAGCTAGAAGCACAAGATCCTGTCAGACCTCTAGTCGCTCCGTGGCGTAGATTAAATTACCGACTATCCCAGTGAAAGCACACGCCACCAGTGTGATTGTCCACTTTGTTTTGTATGAGAAATTCATGGGATCTCGTGTGTCATTTTCATCGAAGGTTACCTATTACCCATTAATAATGATATTGATTGAGGCTGAAGGAGGCGGATCGAAAAAGTACTTGCAACAAATTTATCTTTGTCCTCGGACATATGGGTCATTAACGAAGGAGGGCTGACGATGTCATGTTTCTCTGATTCCTGTGAGGTTGCCATGAGTTGGTGGTGGATATCGCAGGGCAATTTGAATGAGGGTACGAGTAAATATCCATCTTTATTTTCCAGTTCTTTTAAAAGTCCAGGGTTCTCTCGTGACTAGGAAAGCCAGGCTGACGTAGAGATAGGCCATTGACCGAAGCCTTGTCTGAATATACGGTTGGCTCAGGTTGATCATCTCGAAATCCTGAGCCCAAGAAAATGCGACCCTGTGTGTGAACGCTAAGGTGAGTCATAAATCAGGGTTATCGGACAGACACAGGACCAAATGTAAGTTGTCATTTGAGCTCGTTTGAGGCATTCCTAGATTTCCTTGAGTGCGAACGGCGCTGTGATGGACTCAGTCTGACGGCGCTACACCAACACATTCGGCCGAAAGAGCAAATTTTAACTTTTTCGAGGGCTTTGATTCGGCAAATTGGTAAATAGATGTGCCTGTGATGATGCGAGCCAGGCAGTGAAGTTATATGGGCCTGCGAACGAAGATGGCTATCATAGTAATGTTGGGATGAAAGCTGGTCCAAGATAAACCCTATCTTACATGCTATTTGCCTTTATCGGGAAAGTCATGCACTACGGTTTATAAACAGTTCACGATGAAACGAGGGAGTGTAATCGCCACCTGCAGCGGCTAGAGCCCGGGAGGCGCTTAGTGATTACTGATAGGCTTCGGAGGTAACCAATTTGGGAGGTTTAAAAGGAAGAGCGGATAGGGACGTCCTGCTCGGGAGACTGTGGCATATGACAGCACAGGCGTCTCTGTTGTAGCACCTGTAGTAACTGCGTTGAACCTGCAGTTCCGAGTAGACGACTAGAATTGTTTGCCAACGTTATACAAGGCCAAACAGAAGAACAAATATATTATGTTGGTCACACTAGTAAGGGTTAACATTGATCATGCATGGAGTTATTACACTTTATCCAGGTGAGCATTATGAGTTCATACTGCGGTGATTCAATATTTAAATGATATGTAATAACATTCCATCATGACGATCACGCGCCGGTAGTTCCGAACTTCCACGCCCAGCTCTCATGTTCATTTGCTTTCAAACGCGAATATCTCGACACGTTTATAGAGAAACTAGTACTTTTCTCTCTCAAAGATTGTTACCAAGACTTTGCACTCGTCGGGCGGGCCTCAAGGTGGATTACTAGCTCGTCATCTGCTCTCAAACACCCCGCCATTTACTAGTATTTGTTGAAATATTAGTAATATGTCCGTGTTCGTACCTCTCTACTGAAAACAAGGGTACTTCTTAATGGTGTTAAACTTCCCGTAACAGCTCGTAACAGCCTGCCACCGTGCCACGGCTCAGCAGGTCGGCACTATTCGGAGTTTGCACACCAGATCGATAAAACCCTGCAATCATATCTACAAGCATCCATCCAATTAACAAATCGGTCATGTTTCCAAGTTCAAATCTAGAACTGGCTCCTGGCAGTTATTTGCGATTCCTTGGAAAGCGTGGATCGAACAACCATCTTCCCCAATACTACTCCTATCCGTAGGTAGCATCCAAGTCAGTGATCTTTTTTTAGTTGTTCCTTTGGATCGTGACCTAATTTGCCACCGGTGAATGTTGTATGACAGCTTCCTGGTCCATTGATTGACAATGTCATATGTATGGAACATGCGCAATCTAACTATAGTAAAACCCTGCAGGACCATGGCGAGGCTCGTTCGTTGATCGGGACAGTGTGATACGGAGCCCAGGTCGCTGACAACGCTGACATCTCGCTGACATTTCTCCTTTTCTCTCCCGCCAATGGGTCACAAGGAACTCATTTTGCTTATCACGACCAGTCACCAGTTCATTCTTGAATACAAAATCTCGTAAGAATATGAACGTCTGACCTCAATGATCAATGATCATAACGGTTTTGTCGGCCCCCTAGCCCGGTGTAACCCCTGAAGTTGCTTATGCACATTCTCCATCTGGTTTTGTCTTGTCTATGACCCCATTTAAAATTTTTGACAGCTGAATGGTATCCTAGTGAACTCACTTGAGCTTCCGGTGCAACGAACCTACGCAGAACGCCAACAGACGCCAGCCAGAAAGGTGTGCGTAGCTCCCCATTTATACATAATCTTACATTTGTATGCACCAGACTAGACGACGGTGACGACGTGGCCTCCAACTACCCCAGAACATAAGACTGCATTATTCGCTGCCGCTTTCAGTGCCTGAATGCCCAAGTCACTATTCTTGGGTTCGTGTTGTTGTACTTATGGCTCGCCCACAGTCGTCTACGTCCCTGACGTGAAACTGCTTTAGCCCACAAATGTGCCCGAATCGCAGTTGCGTCCTCCAAATGCATATACAATCGAGTAACTGATGCAATATGGTCACGTCAAGTGCCACTATTTAAGATCCAGTACTATCACTTCTTTATAATTGATTGCACTGTCCTCGATTAATTGATTGTGACCCCTGGTCCTCTCTACCTCGAGGCTCAAACATCGGCCAACCGAAATATCATTCCCTCCTGGCCTGAGGAATATCGAATTCAAGATGCATCAAGGCGGGCATGCATCCACAATTTATGCCTCGCAACTCCACAGTTAACCTGTCAGTGCTTTTCTCGCTCTCTTGTTGCGTCAGCAAGCGACATCCTCAGTTGTGTGATACATGGAGCTCAGAATGAGACGAGGACAGGGGCGGGTCTTTTTTTTTGAATCCAATTTCTGTCCTTTGCAGAGTAGTACTTTATGTAGGACAATACATTCTAGTCTATAGGACCCCTGGTGTCCTAATCGCATCTCCCAAACATGCGAATGCTCTGATGTGAGGCATACCTCCATCAGTCCACTGTTCCTGCTGGCTGTTTTAGACGTGCTGTTTAACAGATGAGATGACTTTTGTTTCTATGTACGTGGTGATGGATCTAACATATGGACTGTTGATCACATACTCGGCCACATGGTGCGGGCAGGTACAGGAATTTGTGGTGTAAACAGTTGGTGATGGTGTGGCGTTCCTTGGGGCAAAGGGAAGGGGGCGGTCATGACTGTTGTGGTTTCCCTTACAAGCTTTTATAGTTTAAATGGAATTTCGATGCATTGTATCTTACAGTGTGCTAATATGAAAAGCCAGACTACCGTGCTCTACTTCCAAGGCTTCTACTTCTCAGAACCTTCATAGTAAAGTAGCTTCTATTGGCCTTCGAACACCTTGTGCTACTCGCGACTGTCCAAAAAATATTTTTTATTGACCTTGAGTTATAATAGGTGTGCAGGAGCTTCTGCTAGGAATATATCTTGGGAAAACACGATGAAAAAACATAGTATTAATTTGTGCCTGCAAAGTATAAACCATGTCAAGGCCCAAGACGCAGTAGATTCCAGAGAAAGGTTTGGTTTGAAAACATGTCCCGCCTTGGTAAACAGTTATTGCAATGATTTAGACACACCTTCGTATGTGACCCGACAGCAATGATTCTGTTATGGCAATTACCATCTGGCTAAGACCAGTGACAGTGAATGGCTGAAGAAATAATCCATGAGTGAATATCAAGGTGTATTCCGACAGAAAAAACGTCATCGTACGTGGGTTTCGAACCTGCACAGAAACAGATTTTGAGTCTGTTGTGGCAACCACCTGGCTAAGACCAGCTACGGTGAACTTCTAAAGTGACCATCCATCAGTGAATATCAAGGCATGTTCCAATACAAAAAAAACTCGTCGTCGGCACGTTTCAAACCTGCACAGTCGAAGAGAAACAGATTTTGACTCTGTTGTAGCAACCACCTGACTAAGACCAGTTACGCTGAACTTCTAAAGAAACCATCCATGAATGAATGTTAAATTTTGTTCCGATAGAACAAAAACTGGAGTTCAGCAGGTTTTGAACCTGCGTATTCCAAGAGCAACAGATCTTGATTCCGTTATACCGGGTAGGCTGCTTTAGCTCTTGCACTTGAAGAGACTTCCCAAGTTGAAAACTTATGATGGGGCCCTGATTGACACAGCCCGAAAAGACGACATGGAAACTTACTAATGTATCCGAACAGACTCTTAGTTCCTTAGCTTGAGCGTCGAGCAAAGAGCTATTGATTGCCGAATTTGGCGTATGCTAATTGGCCATTCTTCACATTCAAGTTATCTCGTGCACTCGTTACTTGCACCCACCCGCCACTCCCTTGTACATCCTTGCACGAGCGGTTGATGCTTCGTATACCAGCGTTATCATAATTAGAATAATATATGAGAATATTCGCCTTGATTTGCGCCAGAGTCAGCACATGACCGACGGCCCCCCGGGACAGCGGTTCCACCTGCTTGCATCCTTCCCCAAGTTATTATTAACGCGTTAACACCCGAACCGGCCCAGCACAATGTCTCCCATTCTCTCTGAGTCGGGTAAAGCTGGAGCATAATTATATGCTTCTATAGTTCTTACTGCTACAATGTCAAGGACTCATGAATGATTGCGATAATTGAGAAATTTATAAAGAATTAACAAAAGTTCCATAGTCTGTCTTATCTGATTGATATCGCGATGATCTGCGGTTCAGAAGGGGTCGACCTTCTTGTGTCACCATCGACCCCCTTCTGCCTCGACAGCGCGGCTTTAAGTAATAACCGTGACATCCAACTGTCACAAAGCGCGTGCATCCCTTGGGCCAACACCTTTGTACCACGTCGGCGACAGCTTCCTCTGCGACATAAGCCAGCAGCTGTTTCAACAATAACTTAATAACTGAACACAGTATGGATAGGAATCTCCCCTGGAGTTCAGATAATCTCGATTAATTATCATTCCAGGTGTTAGAATATCACCTCATTATGAATTCACTGGCATCCGAACGTGCACCTGGTCCATCGCGGCGTAACAACGGTTATCGTCGGCCAAATCCTACGTCAGGAGATACACCATCCAGCTCAAGGACCAGTCAGCGACGCAAGAAATCACGCTCCCCCGACGCGTGGAATTCTCAGCTCCAAATTGCCGCGCAGAGATCTGAGCCAGCTCAATCCGAAGGAGGAAAGAAAAAGAAAACAGTTCCCCTACCTTTCGATAGCAGACCATTTCTTGCACCACTCGACGATGCTAATTTTGAGAGAGGTCGCAAGCACAAGTATAAATCACGTCAGCAAGGTCGCCAGGCAGTGGAACACCCTACTACTGCATCGGCTCTTGCCGCAGAGAACAAACCCAAGAAAGATAGGTCCAAGTCGAGAGACTCGACCTACAGACAGGTTTTGAAAGCCTCGGCATGTGACTCTGAGGGCGTCCAGGCGCTCGCAGGTCTTCACTGCGAACATCAGGGTCCGTTCGCACCTACTGAAATCGCCAAGCTCAAGGGAGAAATCGAAACGTGGAAGAACGTGAGTAAAAGCACGTCACGATTTCCATCACTGACCAAGAACATAGGTAGCTCTGGACTGTAAGAAGACAATCAAGAAGCAGAATAAGGTCCGTGTATGCGCTTTCCTTGGGCATGTTGGCTCATAGTGTGATACATAGATAATTGAAGAGCTTCGCCAGAAAGCAAGTGCAAATGAGAAGGTCAGTACAGCCATCACCTGTTGATCTATATACTTATTCAGGAAATGCCCATGCAGAAACTGAAGGAGACGGAAAGTCAAGTGAGCAAGGCACAAAACAAGGTGAAGAAGTCTGAAGATGTAGGTGTTTGTGGAATCGATGGACACGGTGTCTTTGAACTTTTACTCAGGCCATCAATAATGTCGAAACGAATGTTCAATGCCAAATTTGCATGGAGCTGTTACTCAAACCATACGCGTAAGTCTGTATCCCCTCACATCAATGAGCGATCACTCATGATCCTTCCAGGTTGTCGCCGTGTGGCCACGTTCTTTGTGTTTCATGTCTGCAGGAGTGGTTTAAGAAAGCACCCCCTGGAGACGATGAAATGTACGATGACGACGATCCTGATTATCTGCTTTTCCGAAAGAAGACCTGTCCATGTTGTCGTGGTAATATTCGTAACCGGCCCATTCCCGTTTTCATCGTCAAATCCATTGCATCCGCGTTGTTAAAGGTTCGAGGAACATCTCCCAATACTTCATCGCCAACTGCTGGATCCCCTGCCGCTGACGCGGATCCATGGGAAGGTTTATTCCCGCCTGATGACGAAATAGATGACTATGGGAGCGAAGATAATGAAGACGACGATGATGACGAAGACGATGATTGGCTTGATGAAGATATCTTCAGTTACGGCACGGGCACTGATGAAGACACATATGGTGGCGAGTACGTCTTACCTCAGTGGGAACCGCCAGCAACCGTTATCGACGAAGATGATTATCTCTTCGACCATCTGAGCCATAATGAGCTCACCGTCCTTCGGCGCGGCGCTACGCTTGCTATGCTCCATGCATACGACATGTATTATGTACATGATGAAGGACTTGTCGCGCACGACGAACTCAACAATCGCATTTTCCTCGGGTGGAATATTTCCCTCAGCGCAGACGATGAAGATGGTTCGAGGTACATTGACTGGGTCACGCGGGACATGGATGAGCGTCCGGAGCGCTGGAGGATGGTACATCTTGAAAACGGGAAATATGAGGCACATCGGCTCATCCCAGATGATGATGTGTGTGATTATAGTGACAGTGACTCTGAACACTACATGGCATCTGACGTTGACTACTAATGCTGTTTCTGTTTACGGACTCTACCCTTTCAGCAGGCTATCAGCGGGTATTTCGACTCCCTTGTATTACTCTTGTACATAGATTCTTCTCCCTGTGGATGTCCTGATCAGCTTGCGGATGTTTTCAATCGTCAATCGTATATACTATAGCTGTGAAATTCCTTACAGTATTGTACATTAGGTAGATTTATATATACAATTTGACCACCGTGCCACTGGGGTCACGGGTTCAAGCCACTGGCACTGGCACAACGATCCAATCCACACATTGATTCAGACGTTTCCCATGATGCAAAATTACAAAGTAATACATACTACAAACCAATCACCGTGACCTACCTATCAATTGCCCTCCGTTAAGCCTAGCGTTAATCATATCATGGTCAACATTATGTATTCGCTAGTCTAGGCTCTTCGATATCGACAACTACCAAAGTAGCCCCCACTTAAGGCAGGTATTCAGTAAGAAAGCCTTCAAGTTTTTGGCGCTGGACACTAGGACAATTACTATGGAAAGCCAGACCACTGTGCTCTACTTCTAAGGCTTCCACTTCTCAGAACCTTCCTACTAAGTTAAGTGCTTCCACTGGCCTCCGAACACCTTGTGTGACCGTTCTAATACGTCATGTAGAATTATTCCTGCTACCATAAGGGAGTTGGGTTGTATCGTGTTTTACCACTGGGACCTCATTCAAATCGGTCGTCTTTCTGCGTCTGTTGCTTTTGACCTTAAATCGTATTCTTTACTCGTCTTCTTTGATTGCTCGTTCGCTCGGCCAAATTCACGTTTCGCTGAAATCTCCATGGCCTCAGTGACCCATTGCAGTACTCTCACTACCGGTGTCGAGTTCGAGGTTGCGATGTTATGTTTAGGATGGACTGGATTGCTGCGTGGCCACCGTTTTTTGGCCCTTACTTGTGGGAAGATGAGACTCCCGTCTCCAATCCTCCATGTCTGGTCTTCAAGGTGGTGACAGTGTCTCATTGTCCTCGTTTTTTTAGTATTTGCTGATTGCCTTCTGTGTTTCTAGAAACTCCATGTATCATTAGTGGTAATGTCAATCATATTGAACTTGCTGCTAATGATGGCGATTAGAATCATCTCAGTCTTCGTCCCTCGTCGGGACAATTGTATTGTCTCGTAGACGTTCAGACTCGAACTTTATTGTCCATGTTTTCGGGCCGTGTCAATCATAAGTTTTCGACTTGGGAAGTCTTGTGAGTTGCCAAGTGGAAGAGTTACTTAAGAATTTAACATGGCCAGTGTGGTTACCACAACAGAATCAAAATATGTCTCTCCTGAACTACGCGGGTTCAAAACCTGCTGAACTACAGTCTTTTTCTATTGGAACACACTTTGACATTCGTTCATGGATGGTTTCTTTGGAAGACCATCGTAACTGGTCTTAGCTAGGTGGTTGCCACAACAGAATCAAAATCTGTTTCTCTTCCACTGTGCAGGTTTGAAACCTGCCGACGACAAGTTTTTTTTCTATCGGAATACACCTTGGCATTCACTCATGGATGGTTTCTTTAGAAGTTCACAGCAACTGGTCTAGTCTGGTAGTTGCTACGACAGAATCAAAACCTGTTTCTCTTGCATTGTGCAGGTTCGAAACCTGCCGACAACGAGGTCTTTTCTATCGGAACACCTTGACATTCACTCGTGGATGGTTTCTTTGGAAGTTCACTGCAACTGGTCTAGCCTGGTGGTTACTACAACAGAATAAAAATCTGTTTCTCTTGGACTGCAGGTTTGAAACCTGTTGACGTTTTTTTTTTCCTATCGGAATACACCTTACGTTCACTAGTGGATGGTTTCTTTAGCAGCTCACTGTAACTCGTCTTAGCCAGATGGTTGCTACAGCATAATCAAAATATGTTTCTCTTGGATTGTGCAGGATCGAAACCTGCTGAGGCCGAGCTTTTTTCTATCAGCACACACCTTGATATTCACTCATCGATAGTTTCTTTAGAAGTTCACCGCAACTAGTCTAGCCTGGTGGTTGCTACAACAACAAAATCAAAATCTGTTTCTCAGGTTTGAAACCTGGTGACCTCAAGGTTTTTTATCGGAACACACCTTGATATTCACTCATGGATGCTTTCTTTGGAAATTCACCGTAACTGGTCTAGCATGGTGATTGCTACCTAAGGAAACTATTCAAATCAGTGACAAGGTGTTCTGGTTGGAAACAAAGTTGTTATACAACAGACTTAAAATCTGTTTCTCATGGATTGTGTTTGTTCAAAACCTGCCAATAACAACTTTTTCCAAACAGAACACCTTGTCACTGATGAATAGTTTCCTTAGATAGTCATCTTTACTGGTCTTAGCCCCTGTCCAAATCGTTGTCGCAACATTAATATTTGCTCCATGGCGAGTCATGCGTCCGAAACACTAATTATATTGGGTGTTGTGACTCATGAGGCTGCCGCAGGTTTTATGTAGTTCCTCTTCGGGCTTAGTCGATTGCATATCGGGTGTCTGTAGACGCCGTCTGCGATATCAGGCGCTGATCTGTGGACCACTGTACCAACATATTGCACAGAGTATCTGCAATGAGTTTAGAATGCACTCGCGATCAAGAAGGCAGATAGGTTAGTATTTTGGACAGTCTTTGCTGTAGGAGACAAATGAAGGTATCTCCAATCACTGTTCACCACGCGACCAAGGTAGAACATTTATGTCAGCCAAACCTTCTAGATCTGAAAATCATCATTGCGTTTTGGCATGGTTTATGCTTTGCAGGTACAAATTAGTACTATGTACTTCATCGTCTGTTTTCACAAGATATATTTCTTGCAGCCAAAGCTCCTGCAGTGTGCATACGCATTAAATAACTGAAGATCTTTGAATTTAAATTTTTTCGAAGAGTCGCTCAAGGTGTTCGGAGGCCAATATACGTTTCCTTTTCCGCCTTCTTCTCTCTTTATATCTTACACTGCGGCTTTGTCCACGTTCTCATCAGAGTCATCACATATGCTCCTTATACCTTTGCTTTGACAACGCCTCGGCCGCTCTACTTTTGACATTTGGCACCTTAGAGCCACTCAGAATCATTCCATAGCCTGTGTATTTTCATAGAACAGCGACTAATTTACCATTCGTATTCCCTCAGCATTTCAAGCTCGAATATCCTCGCACGAAAGATATCGTCTTACACTTAACAACTCGCACTTCTCGAAGATGTCACACTCCAATAGTATTCCCCTTCGAACTCTAATACAGCCTTACACACACGACTGGTCCTTGTCTGTCTGTCAACCTATATGCCTCATCTTGAAAGCAACGTACTACTTTTCGTTTCACGTCCTCTTCCGAGTCGGACGAATACTCGTCGGACCTACTATGTACAAGTTCTTTTCGAGAATATGCTGCTTAACAACAATACTGATTTCGGATCCTCGGACTGGCGGCGACGTGCTGGGAGGACGTTAGACTTATCTCTGTGGTCACTGTGGTACCCGCAATGACAAATGAACAGTTAGCTCGGTTTCTTGTTCCAAGGGAAACTACCTTCAAGATGAAGGGACAAGGGAATACAGCGTTCCGATATGTTTTCCGACCAGACAGGATTTACTTCTTGAAACTGTTTGAGGACTTGCCAAGTCGCCACTAACTCTTAAATTCTCCTAGTATCAATTATCATGAACCTCTTGGATCTATTCAATAATTCTATCATGATGTCGCTATCGCTGAATGCGCTAAAACTGTCACTGTCGTCTACCGACTTAGTGGCCGCATGATCTGGGCGCCATTCACGTGGTTGTTGCGCTAAAGTTTCTTCCCAGACCTGCAACCAGTGAAGATCCCAGAAATGTTAGGACTTCTTGTTCCATTTATATTGACATTCATCTACAGTATTCGCCCAGTTGGGAGGCTGTTAGAGGGTATATATTCCGGCACACGAGTTTTGCGACTTTCTTGAGACCATGTATCCCCGATCCTAGTGTCAAGTCCTGGACATCTACCTTGCTGATCGAGTAAGTGGGCTGACTGATGCATTGATATCTGATTTTTGATTCCAATCAGGCTGATGACGCTTTCCTGTTGCAAGCAAGTATTTATTACCCGGACCTTGGAGGCTTTGGCAGTGACTCATAATAATATACCATATGGGCGACCCTGCAAATGCAATATAGCAAAACACACAGGCTGTAACCAGAAGCACGAGCTTATGGATAGATGATGGACTGTCAGACACTGCCAGTCACCCAGAACCACCCGGCGCAATTCATCACCGACTCCTTCGCAAATAACCTGTAATTGCAAATTGCGGATCATTATGAATCCCGCGAACATGTGTACCGCAGTGACTCTCCTTCACAATATCACTGTCCTCTGTACCTTGATATTTTTTGCAGATAACAACTGTGTCTATGCTCGTTACTCGTTGTGAAGCTGTATTGAGCCAAAAATGGTTTACCCATTACGTTGGATTCGGTGCCGCCGAGTGAGCTTCATCGGTTGAACCTGGTTGAACCACAGAATAATTTGTGCGCCATCATGTCGGTGCGAGGGTCAGAACCACCACCATCACCGAGTCCACCGACCCTGCCTCAAAATTTTGATTGGTTTATCGGGTTTCACGTTGCAATTATTTTTAAGCCTTACTTTGTCGATGTACATATCCCCTTACCGCGGCGACCCGAAAAATCTGTTCTTGTTAAACGCGGGCGCTGTTCGCTAAGTTCGTACCACCAGGAACTGAGAATAGACCTCGAAATCCCCAGGCTAAACTCCGAGGATATGCAGTTGTGACCTCTCCTCATATTCGGAGTCTGCTGCCCATGCCCAAACACAGCCCTACAGGAAATAAGCGTATTTCATCGGATGATGGTCGTTTAGCGGTGTCTCTTGTCCGCTCATAATTTTGTCACACTGCGTACAATCAAGAATCCACATACCCAAGTCCCTTCTGTCAGCCTTGACTTACGTTTGCCTGGGCGGGCGTCTGTGATATGATTATGGACTCTACTTCCTGTATGTTGTATACATAAGACTTTGTTCAACATCTAGATCCAGGTAAACATGACAGTAAATAACAAGTAAATGGCATGCAACATGTATCAAAACAGGCTTATATATGAGGCAGGATAATAAACAGAGCAAAGCCTTCTATCAGGGATTTCAGGTTCAATTTCATCCTTGAAGGATGTGCATAACAGTGGAGAGAGGTCGTTCACTCTCACCCTGCTGGATTTAGGGCTAGACATCCGGTGTGCTTATTATAAAACAAATAGAGCGTTGGATGCGGCCAACAAAGTTAGAGTTATGGCTGCTGGTCGCAAAATCTCCTTGTTGCGGTTTAGTCACCTTTTGCGCTTACATCAGGTATCCTCTGCGTAGTATGAACCAGTCCATGTGCAACTGTGTGGCTGTCGCAGAGCACGAAAGCAGTTAACTTGATAGGAGTTGCCCATTGGTTGCATATGTGCGTGGGTGCGACATACTGAAAAGTAAAGACAACCCTTCTCGAATTACAGTTTTGTAGCTAATTCTTCTAGCTGAAAAGTAACCTCAACACTGAAACGCACGAAAACGGTGCACAAACTCACATCATTACAGTCCGATCGCAACCCCCGCTGACAACTTTATCAGCAGCGAAATTCACACAGTGGATCTCGTCTGTATGATAAGGAAGGTCCGATTGAGGCCCCAGATCCGATACAACAGTATGTCTATCAAGTGAATATCTCGCTCACGTGCACGTCGAACGTTGACAGTTGCATCCTTGCTCCTTGCTGGCACCTACCAGCATTCACTCCACACAGGTCTATAAACGGGGCCTTGATGTCCGCGCAGTGTAGCTACACATTTGCCCAACCGCCCAACACCTGCGATATGACCAAAAATGAACCAAGTTGCCATCAGACATGCGACACTCATCTATGGCAACATACCTGAGCAAATCCATAGTCGCACTGTACTATTCCACCCAGACTAGCTGTCCACAGACTATTAGGGAAAGCAATGTGAGATACTTGAACATCTTAACGGCTTGGTCTTACCCTCTTCCAGTTCTGCGTTCGTGATACCACTGCGGTGTATCTTTTGGGAGCATGTACTTGAGCTGGTGTTTTATATTAATTGGGAATTTAATTCGTACAGTTGAGAATCTACCTTCCTCTTCTGATGATGGACGCTTTCCGGTGTGATCGAATGGTCTAGTACGAAGCACGAAATCCATGTTGAGAGCAAGAACGGGGACCCAACGTGCATGGTCTTTTGTTGTTTTACCTGGAAAAGCAGCATGAAGTAGTTACGCGATGAAGATATAAGGAGATGCCTGCCCTCGTCCATCCTATACTCTAACTGTACGGTCACTACTGGTCGTATAGAGTACTCTATAACATTCAAGCCACCGCCTCCCCATTCGACAACGTTTATACTGGCAATATAACACCGTGCATATTCTAGGTTTCGTGTGACTGTTGGCTATACTCACACAGTTCCGTCCTCAGACGAGGACGCCAATCACGGGGTAGATAGGTTTCTAATAGGTGTGAAGTAAACATAACTTTCGGAGATACCATAGACAATAACACACAAGTATAGGGGCTCCCATGTCACCCATTTTGAATGGCCCTTCATTGCATCGCCTAGCGGTTTTCTAGTCTTAGATCCCATGGCCTTACATGGACACTTGCTGATTCGCGTTCTAGTGGATCCCACTCTACACACACAGTACCCACCCACTGACTGACGAGTACTTCAAGGTCTTCGCTCGCAACGTTCGCTGGGAGGTTCATAGCAGGTGTAATGCCGTCATGCTCGTTCGTTAATTGAACCACGACATTGGGCAATACTTTCAGAGGCTCGGGCTTTGCAACACTGTGATCCAGTTTTGGCCTTTTCGGAGGAAGAAAATGTGTCGCCATTATTATTTCAAACTGTAGACAGACAATCCGGGCTAAATCAATCAAGGGAATATCATGGGTTTAATCCTATTGCACGACTTCGACTTACAATATTTATATTGCAATTCAATACTTCAGTGCATACATTTCTTGTGAGGCTATTGACAGAACCATCAAAACTATCACATGTGTCTCCTGGCCCGCTATTCTGACACTTTATCAGCCGACGCAGCAGTTGTGACAACTAGCAGTAGTTATAACATCCCACGTCTTCTGCACCACCGCGTGCGTACTCGAGCAGGAGCTTGGCATTAATCTCATCCAGAAAAAGGCGGTGAGTAGCACTAATGCGCTGCTTCAGGATAGAGGACCACGAGGCCAAAAAACATGCTGTAACCAACTTTGGGAGTCAATTACCTATCTTGACGCTAGAAATGCTGCTCAAGAATCTTTGCGTAGACTGATCTCAAAAGAAAAAGACCTGTCAGAGGCTAGAGACAATACTAGATGGTCAAACGGCTACACACTTGACTGATGAATAAAAACTTCAGCTCTTTTCTTCAGCGCTCTTCTTGCCAATTCAGCCCTGTGATCATCAACCAGGACGTCCAGCTCCTACAAGTGGTTAATATGGGTTGAACCTTGATGCACAACCTGACAAACCTCAACCCGCATTACTCGATCAGAGAGTTTCAACATCTAGAATTATTATATTAATTTGCATGTCTGAAGGCACTATTCATTCATGAAGAAAGTAAGGAGTTACCATGGCAGGCAAACCCTCTATGAGGCCATTCAAGGTCTTGTCAGACTGCCAGTGGGGCATAGTTTTGTACTAAGCCACGTTATGCTTTCAAATCATTCCCCACATGGTGTTATTCAGCCACGCCGAAGCTTAGTTTGACCAGCAAAGTGACCTGCCAGTATTAGTGATACTCCCCATTCTTTCTACAAGTCAGCATCAAGTCAGCATCATTTTTTGAGTGCTTGACATCCACATAGCACCGAAGGGCGTTCGGAGTCTTCAAAATATTTCATAAATCAGCGTTTCTGCATTGCTGTCCCTGACGCTCGTGGAGCCGCTCAGAGTTGGAACTGAGTCCGGGTCTGTCAACACGAATCATACGCATGCAGGAGGCAGAGGAGCAAGGTATGCTAGATTTACTGTGTAATTGGATCACTTTTGAGCTAGAGCTAACTTTCACCTCTTAGACACATGTCGAATCTGCAGTGCGCCTAGCGACTCGGATCAGCCACTCTTTTATCCTTGTAAATGTTCTGGTACCATACGGTATATCCATCAAGACTGGTCAGTAGACTTCAAAAGAATGATAGTACTATTGTACAACTCACTCCTCTATCTAGTTTGACTACATGGTTATCACACAGCAAGAAGAAGACCTGCGATGTTTGCAAACATCCATACTCCTTTACAAAAGGTTAATGCAGCTTCATTCGATGTGGTGAAATGACTTACACCGCTCCCCTTAGTCTATGCAGCTGATATGCCCTCTACGCTTCCTCCACTTCTCCTGTTCCGCCGCCTAGCTCAGCAGGCTTTGTTTGCTGTCCTTTTCGGTCTGCGGGCTATAATGGTCGGAACCGTCTGGCTTGCAGTGCTACCGTGGATCACCATTTGGACATGGAGAGTTTATTTCACGATGGGCGAGTCAACGTGAGTTACACAACTTTTGTGCGACCCAGCTCACAGCGTATAGTGCATGGTGGATAAGTGGCCGTGGTCGACCATATACTGATTTCTTTGGGATGAACGGTCCCACCGCTCCTTTAAATGGCTCCTTCACTGGTCTTGGACTTCCTGCCAATGCCACACTATATCAACGGATTTCTAATCGCCCGTTCTGGTCGGTGCTATCTGCTGATATTTTCGCCGGACAAATAATCGCCTCCCTTATCGTTTTAATATTTGTTGCAATATTTCTTCTCAGGGAATGGATTTCGCAGAATGCTCGACCGGGGGTATTCGAGGATGAGGATGGTGGCGCAATACATCCTGCCCCTCAGCCTGGTGACCTCCCCGTAGCTGCAATAGAAGAACCTCCCAACCTGCATATTCCAGATGAGAATGGCTTTGCTCATAATGCCCTTCGAGAGGCAGCTCTCGATGCACGACGTCAAGGAAGAGCCATGCGCGCTCATCAAGGTGTTGGTGTTGCCCAAAGACAAGGTGCACGCCAGCGTGATCCATTGGAGATGGACCGACATCAGGCTCTTCGAAATCGTCCTCTTGACAGACTTCCCTTTCCTATTGAGTCAGCCCCTCAACTTCCCCAAGTTCCCAGAGAGCGGCCACCACCGTATGAACCAAACTATCACCATCGGAAAGGAAAGGGCAGGGCGGAAGAAGCTGATGAGAGTGGAGAAGGGTCTTCAGAACTTGATTCACAACGACGTATTCGCAGGAAAATTCACACCGAGGAAGACGAGAGTATGTCTCATGAGACGGCTGATAGTCAAGATGTTCAACCCTCCACTTCACTCAATGGAGGGGAGGCGTTGACATTTCCCTTTACCTTCAGGGCTTCTAGCTCTATCAGCCCGAATTTTCCAGAACCCTCTAGGAGTAGTGATCCCGTTGTCGGCCCATCAACCTTCAATGAGAGGTATCCTTGGGATGCAGACCACATTGACTCGCAACCAACTTCTTCATCTGTCTCTCCTTCAACGACGCCTGCACTTCATGTCAATATCGACACTCCGCTACGACGACCTCCCATGGCAAGCTCCACTGTTTTCGCGGAGGGTGCGACACCTAACAAGCTTCAGCCAAGTCCAGCGCTGCCACTATCTTCACCGAGTCTCGCAATTTATCTTGCGCCAGAAGAGTTGGAAGCTGGATCGTCATCATCTGGACCGTCGGGGTACTTCGACGACGTCAAGCGCTCACAAGAAGAGCTCGAACAAGAACTGGAAAACTTCTTTCGTGATCCGGAGCCAGCTAGCCCTAACTTACCTCCATCTGATGCACATGATCAAGCCTCTATTGGCACCATACCAGAGACGCTCGAAGAGAACGACGAGGAAGATGACGATGAGGGAGAGGATGATGATATTCCTGCGCAAGCACCTGCAGCCGAGGCTGATCAGGTGCTGGATGATGAGGACGACGAGGACGAGGACGGCGATGGCGATGGCGATGGCGATGGCGATGGCGATGGCGATGATTTGATCAATCCTCCGGATGAGAACATCGCTGCCGCTCCTCAAATTCAGGTTGTATTCAACCAGCCCGGTGATATGGATGATCTAGAACCAGGGGTAGAGGATGATTTGGACGGAGCTATGGAAGGTATGACTATGACTAGCCTCCTTGTCGCACGAAGTTTGCTGATATTCCGCAGCGATTGGATTGAGGGGACCTATCCTTGGGGTGTTTCAAAACGTTTGTCTTGAATTTGATCAATGTCTCGTTACCTAACGAACATAATACAGGCGGTCCTCATGGTCTTCGTCCTTGACACCGCGATTGGCTTCGGTGTATGGCTTCCATTTACCTTCGGGAAGACAGCCGCTCTATTATCGGTAGGAAGTACTGGAGGTTAATGGCCAGCAGGAACTTATCTCATTTCATGCAGCTCGATCCTCCACGGGCACTGTATATTCTAGATCTCCCAATTCGAGCCATGAGAGTTATTACAGATCCCATTGTGGATTTTGTAACAGTTATTCTTGGCCTTTTCGTCTTCCCTGGCCTGTATTGGTCCATTCGCCTGATTTTGAATATTCTGCTCCTCCTCACCAGACGGAAAGTCAGCTCTGACGACATTATCGATTGGACGGTAATTGAATCGTGTTCACTGAAAGAATTATCTCATTTATATTTGCAGATATCGAAAATCACAATTATGTGGGAGAATGTTGTCGCATCCTTGCAGACATCCCCACCTTCCCCTAGCATTTCGTTATTACAGCGTCTCGAAAGCTTCTTGGAAAGTGACTCAGTAATTGCACGGTACTCAGAACCATATTTTGCAACTCTGGGCCGCGAGGTTCGAACTGCCTCTGAGCAACTGCTGACTTCGTGGGTCAATTTGACCATGGGGCAAGGGACCCGCGAAAAGGTATTTGCCATTATACTGGGCTACGGCGTAGTTGGTGTTCTTCTTGCTATTTACCTAAACGTGTTCACTGTCGGTAATGCAAGAAGTGCAGGACGAGCTATCCGGAGTGCAGTACGGCAGCAACTCCTAGTGGTGAAAGTAATGTCTCCCTCACTGCAATTTTGATCTATACTTATCTTTTACAGGTGGCCATGTTCATCGTTATCGAGCTCGTGATATTTCCCTTGGGATGTGGTATCATGCTCGACATCTGTACAGTTTGGGTCTTTCCTGAAGCTTCCCTGGAGTCACGTGCTGCCTTCTTTACTCAAGCCCCATTGACAGCGATGTTCTATCACTGGGTTGCTGGAACTATGTTCATGTGAGTCAAAGATGGCCTCAGTGGATTGATAGACTAACTTTTTGTTTAGGTACCAGTTTGCTATTCTCTTGGCTGGATGTCGAAATATCATGCGCCCCGGAGCTATGTGGTTTATTAAGGATCCTCAAGATCAAAACTTTCATCCAATCCGTGACATCCTGGATAGGCCCACATTCACTCAGTTCCGCAAGCTCCTTATCAGTGCTTTTATGTATGCCATGGTGGTCGCTTGCGGAGTGGCAACTCTTGCTGTGCTACTTTTCGTTGGTAATAGGTCGATTTTCCCTCTTCGGTGGAAAACGCGGTGAGATATCTGCCTAAACAAGTGATCTCGAACTTTTCCTCACATTGCCATCCAGGGAACCGATATCCACCGTCCCTGTAGATCTCATTTTCCTACAGTTTGCTCTGCCATATACAATGCGCTACCTCAGGCCCAGGAGATTTTTCCATCGGTGGGCCGTCCGTATCTGGAAGCTAGTAGCAACAAGGTTGCGTCTGACGTCTTACATGTTTGGCGAACGCCACTCGGACGAAGAATTCACGGCACAGTTTGAGAATTGGATTCCTTTCCTCCGCAGGTCACCAAGCGACATCGAGGCTGCTGGCAAAAAGTCCGATGGGACCTTCCGTCGTGTGCCCGCAAGCGACAACATCGCACTTCCGAAGGATATGCGTGCCACTGCGGAAGTGCTGGAGGACGGCACTCCCGCTAATCCTATTGCAGCAGAGCTCGTAGCAGCACAAGATGCAGAAGCCTCAAAGGCCAAGCGTGACATCAAGAACGATTATCTCATCGTATATTTCCCACCCAACTTCCGCATGAGAATATTCGGTTTCATTGCCTCTATCTGGGTCATCGTTGCGGTGTTGGCTGCTATCTTTATTGCAGTACCTATGCAACTGGGTCGTCACTTCTTCTGTCTGTTCACATCGAAAGAGCTACATGACGGCTACTCCTTCCTCGCAGGACTGTACCTTCTTTGGGCTTGTTATCTTGTAGCCAAAACTGTCGAACGCATGGACAAGCGCAGACAGCGGAGAGGTGGTGATGGGCCAAGAGCTGAGTTTGCAGTCTTCTTCGTGAAGCGGAGCCTTCTTTGGCTATCCAAAATTGCCTACATGGGGATCTTTCTGGGCATCATCATCCCCATTCTCTTCGCACTCGTCATCGATATGTTCATCGTCATGCCTGTTCGTCTCACTCTTAATCCGACGCTGGTTATCCATATTCGCATTGTTGACATGTGGGCCCTCGGCCTTGTGTACGGCAAGATCTTCATGCGCATCAACCGGCGGCCTCAATTTGATGTTGGACGCGGAGTGGTTACGGTTGGTCAAAGTTGGTTACCGGCGGTGTGAGCCTACTAATTGATTGCTATAGATCATCAACAACGGTTGGACTCATCCGGACCCCAAACAGGCAACAAAGGAAGTAATCATCCCGCTCGTTGTTGGGTTGCTTGGTATGCTAGTCCTCCCTGCTGCCACAGTGTGGGGCCTACGGGAATTCTTTGATCTGCCATTAAGTCCTAAATTTATGTGTAAGTTGCTGTACTGCAATAAGGCCAGAAGTGTCTTACTCGCTTTCTACAGTTATGCATGCATATCCAGGCATGTTCGCCATGGTGGGCTTCTACCGAGCATCAATTGCAACATTGAGGTTGTTATCCTCCTGGTCACAGGCAATCAGGGATAAGGAGTTCTTGGTGGAGATGCGATTACAAAATCTCGAGCCTATTGCGACAAACGAAACGAATGCTCAAAAAGGAGGGACGGAGGCTGAAGGGACTGCTTAGGACCACTTAGTCTAAAGCGTGACATCATGGTTTGATGTATAATAATGTATATTTTTTTCCTCATTGACCAGTCGAAGCAGACGAGTACGTGAACCCCTGTAGACGGCGGCCAGAAGACAGTGGTGACAGGAGTCTGAATCTGGATTAACAGACAAAGTTAGGTTAGACTTTAAAGCTAAGTACGGGACCTTCCAGACCGATCGTACAAAGAGCGTGTGATTAGTGAGTAATCTACTCACGATGACGTGGGATTAAAAGACTATCTAGTAACGAGAAGGGACGCGTAGTTGTGCATATGCGCGGAGCGGCGTCGATATTCTTGACGTGTGCCCACACGGCAATGTTGGTTAAGGAAGTACTGCAAACCCCGTGTGGATCCCGGAGCAACTGTGTCACAGCAAACGCCCGAAACACAACTTCCGAAGATATCACTTTTTTTATTCATCAACGGCCATGACGACCAGAGGGAGTAAGCTAAAGCAAGTAATATTATGATGAGTCTGCCGCCAAAGCCCACCAAGAAAGTAACCTTAATATAACGCTGGCTTCATGCTGAAATTGTTTTCAACAAGTTAAAATGCCCCGTTATTATTTTTTCCGGATTATAGCACGGCCTTGGATTCAAGTCTATCCTGATATATCGTGCTTCGTGTGGGCGTTGAATTTCAACCTTTTCAAACGCTCCTCAGCGGAATACGTTACCTCAGATCGCATCGATGTGAAAACCTTTCGGAAACTTGCAGGTGTTCTTGGAAACGTCATGGAAGTGCATTTGACATGCGAAGGGCGGTACTAGTAGGACTTTAGTAACGTAGTACTTATCTTAAATGTATCAGTAGCTTCGTTGGGAGGCTGAAGTCGAAGCTGGCCTCATAATTGGTGGAACGAGCGGTATTCGCTGCTCTTGAAGAAATAATCCACCCCGTGAACTTCGGAAGTGTTCACTAATATCTCACCCCGCGACCAGGCACGTCCGCGACGATCATCTTGAAGGACCCTAGCCTATTAAGACCTATCAGCACAGTTGTATAAATAGTTGAAAAGTCCACCCATATATGAGCGCGGGCTTGGCATAAACGGCGAACAATGTGGCATCGAATTGTCTCAAGCATAGGAAAGGCGTCTATCAATCGGTACCTATATAGAGGTTCATAAAAGCTTAATACGATGGAGTCAACTTTGTGGAACTGAGTGTATGGAACGATGACAACGAATTAATTTCTGATGACTCACTATTGTCGTGATTATCATGGTGGTAGTGTAGAATCCTATAGATCAAGCCTGCTCGTGTAATCTGAGGGCTTGGCACGTAGGACAGGGTTAATGGCGAAAAGAGGGACTTGCTCACATTTAGTCAGCCCTTGACGGAGCTTGTACACACTAGTGTGCGATGATGCCTCATAGCAGTACTGCGAGCGGAAGTGGAAGGTGGTATTGACTTCTAACTCCGCGAATTCTCGCCGCACAGCCACATATTTCGGCAGAAAGCGTTGTAGCCTGGAAAATTCTCGTGATTCCGAATCGTGAACGCGTGGACATTTGAACTCGGACTCACAGCATCAAGGGCTGGAGAGAATGACTGTCAGTTATTCTAATGCTGAATTATTCCGCAAACTGAGCTGAATGTAGGACTTGACATTTTGTTACATTCACATGACTGAGCATGATCTGAAGGTGCTCGACACTATTGACAGTCCAGAATATATCTCTGGAGAGTTATCAGATGATGGTAGGACGAACTACTTCTAAAAATCTGAACGCTTGATAGAAAATCTGCAAATCGAATAGAACTTGACATACCAGCACACATGATTCCACCAAATCCAGATGATTCTGACAGTTCGCAGTGACACTTGCTGATACGCTCCTCCTAGCTGATCTCCATTTAACAGTACTGCCTTCTCAGGTGCATCCTTCATATCCCTACGGGAATCCAACAAATATCAAACATCCAGCTGCAAGACCGAGACCACCATATGACCCAACTTCCCGGGCGTTATTCGAGGATATGGGCTATGGCGGGGGTGGCGTTAACGGCTCTTTACGTTGGAGAGACCTTGCTTTGGACCGATTGTTACCCGTCAACGAGGAGAAAGAAGAGATGAAGAGAGCAGCTGAAGCAAGAAAGATGGCCAATGGCGCCACGAGCCAACCACAGCAACAGCAGCAACCGCCTCCTCAGGCAGGAACTGGTGACCAAACTATCGATGAAGAGGACGAGGAAGAAGAAGACAGTGCAGAGCATGATGAGAATGATGTGGATGAAGACAATGTGGAAGATGAGGATGATGATATGTAACTACGGAGATACTGTTCAACCTCTAAGACTCATCGCAGCGACGAGCGCATCGCCTGCATCACCCAATAACAAATGTTTGGCATCTCCTTCTTGTTCGATGACCCACTCATAGGCTTCCAGTAAAAGTGTGTCTGTCAAAGGAACGAAATGGTCCGCGAATACACGAATGATGTTACTGACGCGTGAGATTGCAGCGCGAGTAGCATTGTCGATATCCTATAAAATCGAGTGAGCATCTACTACGCTCCGTGCTGATAACATTTCACTTGCATCGTTTTGGTTCGAATACACCGCTTCAGCATCAAAACCCTCTTCTCCTTGGTCATTGTCCTTCACTTGTTTGCTAACCCATATGTAGCCATTTAACCCCAAGATAAGGTTGACGCCGCACGGCAAAGATATGAAGTGAGACTTTAATCGCCGCACCAGTATCGGGGGTACTGTCACTAGTTGGCCGTTCCGCAGCTACAAAGGGCGTTCAGAATAAAGCCCTTGCGCAGGGGCGTGGAATTAGTAATATGATACTCACCTTGCCGTACTTCAAAGACCGCGTGTGTAACGACATGGCACCATCCGAAAAAAAAGCTTGTACTTCTGCTACAAGAAGATCACCTTCCTCAAAGAAATTTCGCATTTGGAGTTCATCGCTCTCTAATTTCCGACGCTGGCATGGATTGAATTACAAAGATCACGACGTTGCGAGGGAAAAACTCACTTGTACCCCCCCGGGTAGATTCACTGATGAGAGCATCAAGACGGCATCTTGACGTGAATTGGCATCTACTTTCCATCTTCGAGGTTGAACCTATTTGTGAAACCTTTAATGTAATTCTTAAGATCTAGCAAGCGGTACGTACCTCTGTTATGCGCCCAACGACAAGATCTCCCACCTCTGGATTGTATCTTGATCGAAATTAAATTGAGAAGTGGTAGCAAGTTTGAAAACCACACACACCTAGTACGAATTGCACGAACGGTCACGAGTTTGTTCACCCGCTCCACAGTCCCCACGACAGAGGCAATGACATCCTCTTTGTCGACATATGTTCCATGGCCACTTCAGGCCCGTTCAGAGACCAAAAGATCACTTTGTACAGGCTGCTTACCGCATGAATGCTTGGGACGATGTGATGGTCTCCCCTGGATAAGTCAATCTCGGCTCAGAACCTGAAAAATCGTCGTCATCGACATCCATAAGATCCTCAACATCTGGATGGTGTCGCGATCGATGATAAGTAGAATCAGTGTGCTGTGATGAGAATGATATGAAGGATAACATTTGAGTGATTTTAGGACTGCGGCAGTCCTTCAAGTTGATCGCTAGGAACGCAAATATAGCGCTAGTGATCGCCCATAGTTACACGCATATACGTGGAGCACGTGGGAATATCTACAAGGCTACAGTCGTTTGCAACTGGCAATGCTTTTTATATTACAAATGTTTAATCCTGCTTATTAGGCAGCAACGTCAACGGTTTTTGCGCGCAGGTCGGGTCGCCAGTGGCTTTGCCTACGGTGATCATTATACATGATTTCTGTCCACGTTGGCATCGTTCCACGCGGACGATTTTGCACAGCCAATTGCAAATAACTACCCATCTATTTTATAGATACAATTAGTGGCAGGCACTAGTAAGATAACAAAACAAAACACTATGAAAGCTACAGATATCGGAACAAACGACAAACGATATATATGTGCAATAATATACGACAACGAGCTATAATGTTGCAATGGAGAGATCAGAGAAACACGCGCTTTCCCGGGATGATGTGACTTATATCCTACTTTTTTAAGCACATTAACAACAAAACGCGTTATGCGTTTACTTATAGGCCAAGAAATAGGCCGAGAGAGCGGGGAGATCATTCGACCCTGCATCAGAGTAGCCCTGGCGCCGGGATCCGTTGAACTTGAGGACAACGACCGTGCCACACCAAGCTTTCGCAGCGGCACCAGAGGTGATGTGGTAGATGGCACGGTTAATGGGTGCGCAACGCGACAGCGCAGTTGGAGAGTACCACAGATGAAGGGGAAATCTGAGCGGTTCTCCATTTAAGCCTTGTGTCAAGACAATGCTCTCCGCTTGACCGTCTGAAAAATGACTGGTGACAAGAGGTTGAGGACACATGCCCTGGGATGGGACCTGGGATGGACGGCACTTGACCGTAATGATTCTTGGGCGCTCTGCAAATGATGAGTGTGCCGTAATGATGTAAAATTGCATCGGAGTTCACCTTCTTCGGGCGAGAAGAGGATAGCAGAAACCATGATCACCTGCTGCTCAGCAGGCGGTGGAGTGGCAATAATATTATAATTTTGGGCATGGGTTATCGGAACACATTCTTTTCGATGGCGTGGCCAATCCTGTATGTCGTCATTGATAAGTCGCGTATACATCACGCGACTGTCGAAAAAGACTTACGCTTTGAAGGTGTTCGGGAGTGCAATACCATGTGGCCTGACAGCGGCTGCACCACATGGACGTGGGCCTGCAGCACACTGTACAAGGGTGGTTAATGAGAGGAACAGGGTTCATTTTGTACGAGGAGATTAGCTTGGATGTCCGTAGAAGGTCAGATGAAAAAGTGGTTGGTTGTGGAGATTTATGGTGAGCGAGTCCGTTGAGCTTAAATATTGCTGAAGCGCGCTTAGGTTTCAAGGTTTAGGTCGACAGGTACCTTCACAAGGGTTTCGCGTGAGAGAGGTTCAAGCTCACATTGACCGTTGAGTCGTTCGGGATCTGAGTTTGAGGATCGGAGATCTGTGA
The DNA here is from genome assembly GCA_016695475.1 of Suillus decipiens. Taxonomy (NCBI): domain Eukaryota; kingdom Fungi; phylum Basidiomycota; class Agaricomycetes; order Boletales; family Suillaceae; genus Suillus; species Suillus decipiens. The sequence goes on from MU172999.1 coordinate 70,404, forward strand.
GGCGATGCTGCTTCCAGGCACTGCCAGGTTGAGTAGCTTTTCAAGCAGCTTTCAAGTGGCGCACGTTTCGTACCTTCGCTTTGTATCCACGGTGAGCTAATCGGGATCAAAAGGTGACGTTGTGGCCAATCGTAGGCTTTAGCACGTCGTAAGGTGGCGTCTGAAGTGAGACTGAAGTAACTTGAATACGGATAACAGATGCCGAAAAAAATTGCTTAACCTGTATTTCCTTGGAAAAAATAGGATAAACGTTGGGAGGGCATAAATTTAAAGGCGAAAGATGAAAAATAAAAATTAATGGCACAAAGCATAGCAGAGCATAGCATGTCATTCAGCTTAATTCGCTGGAAATTTATTAATCCCGCTCACGACTTTCTATTGAGCCGGTACTCGGAGTACTTCGGGCATAGTATCCTGCAAATTATCATAGTGGAGACCCAGTAAATGCGTTGCTCACTTACGTGAGTCGAAATATTGGAACCCGATTCTAACGGGTAAGGAGTATAATCCTTGGACACTCATCAACTTGAATACTGCAACCCGGCCGCCTGTAGTACACGGGCGCTTGTTTTGAGATAATCCAGATGACCATCATGCAGTAACATCGAAATCACTACTGTAATCCTGCAGCGACAGCGGCGGTTCCGGGTCGAGGCCCTTTGCCTTGTCACACTCGTCACATGTCACACCAACCCCATCCAATTAACCACCATGTCCGACGATGAAATGAATATCGACGAAGGTACTTGTTTCACGGGTTCATGAGTTAAAATCGTGTTCTGACTTAGGATAAGTCGCTAACGGTGGCACTGTAAGGCGGAGAGGCAGGGGTTTCCAAAATACGGCAGGTATTCACTATTCATGCTCGCGTTTCACCTATGTGCAACTAAAAATGTGGTAGGCGGAAACGATGGCACCGTCACCGCAGAACCCACTTACGACAGAGTTGAATCTTCTCATGTCAAGGATGACACGAGAGCTGCGCGATGTAAGTGTCTCTAAGCTTATTCCATCGCACCGGGCTTACCAATGATATTTTACCATATGCGCTCTCTTCGCACAGCCGTTGAAGGTTGGATCGTCTTGGTCACCAATGTACACGAGGAGGCAACAGAGGAAGATGTCACGGACAAGTTTGCAGAGTTCGGAGAGATAAAAAACCTCCATTTGAACTTGGACCGACGTACAGGTTATGTCAAGGTCCGTACATCGCATCGAGAGAACAAGAAAATTTAAACACCAATTCAATTACAGGGCTATGCACTCGTGGAATACGAGACCATGTCCGAGGCTCAGGCTGCTATTGATGGCGCGTCGGGAACGCCATTACTGGAACAAGTGGTTCAATGTGACTACGCGTTCGTTCGGCCCCCTCCATCGGGTCCAAAAAAAGGTAGAGGTCGGGAAGGGCGTGGTCGGAGTGCTAGTCCATCACGCAGACAAAGAGACTGAGGTCATTCTTCGGTTTTCCCTGGGGTCTGCGATGTCTGACTGTATTCAACTTTGTCTACTGTAATTTGATCCATCCTGTTCTTCCGCAATTACATCTATTCATCGATGCTGACATGACGACACACTTATAAAAGGTGCCGGTGAGACTTCAAGTCGGACCTGCATATCGTTATAGATGAATGTGGTGGGTGCAACCGTAGTCGGGCAGTGCGTGACTTGAAGCTGTCGTCGCTTGGAGCACATTTCAAAGCATGCGTGAGCATCAGTGCACAGCTTGGTTTGGCTACTTATGCCTCCGTGCAGATTGTACACTAATTTGACTGCAGTCGTTGAACAAGTTGACATCTGGAGGGCGGCCGGGCTTGGCCGAGTACATGCCGACTTGCTTGTTTACTTGGTTCCAGCCGATTACATAACGCCCGCGCCACCAAGTTTCTTGTGCACATCGAACTCAGTCCGAAATTGAACTTGCTCCAATTACTACTCCATACAAGAGTCTGATATGCCTCGAGTGACAGACGTGACGACTTCTGACTCGGATGCGGACATACCACGCGGGAAACAGAGCAAAGAGTACTCATCCAAGAAGAATCGCGTATCCTCTTCAGAGGCCGAACTCGCGTCAGAGAATGAAGAGGCTTCCGGAGAGGAGGGTGACAACCAGGACGAGGAGTATGAGATCGAGGAGGTCATAGAATCACAAAAAGGTTATTTTGGTGATGTGCGTTCATTGCCGTGTTTTGATAAGCAGAATGTTGACGCGCCTTAGGGCAAATTTGGCTATTTTGTCAAATGGAAAGGTTATCCCTCGGAGGACAACAGCTGGGTGCATGAGGACGACGCAGTGTATTTGATTCATCCTTGCATAAGTTGACTCAAACCAATTCGAACTTTATTCTAGCAATGCACAAGACCTCATCACTAAGTATTGGGAAAACAAGCGCAAAGCCAGCAAAGGTGGTCCTCGCAAGTCCATAGATGCTGGAAAGCCCAAAACAGGCCGTAAATCCGCCATTATGGAGGAGACTCGAGAGCCATCGCTCTCCGCAAAAAAACGTGGTAGGCCAAAGAAAGCGGATCAGGAGGAGCAGTCGGAGAAGGAGCAGGAAGCCAGCAGCGACGGTGACGACGCTAGAGCAAAGAAAAAACCACGTAAGAGCCAAGGGGCTTCTGCGAAGAAGGTCACGAAACAGTTGGCTGAAGATGAAGAAGAGGTCACTTTCGGTAACATGAAGAAGCACATGACTATTGCTAGTTGGGAGAACCTTGTCGAGACCATCGACACGATTGAACGCGGAGACGAGGGTAACCTCTATGTATACTTCAAAATGTCCGTGGATTTGTCCTATTTTAGATTCCTGAATGCTAAACATATTTGCAGAAAGAATAGTGATGTCCGAATGCGGGAAGTTTCCCGACTTTGTGCCCAAAAGTTCCCTCAGAAGGTGTGCTGTGAAAATCTGATTTCTGGATAATATGTCACTGACACGACCTGCCAAGCTTATCAAGTTCTACGAGTCCAATCTGCGATGGAGGATTGACGGTGAAGATGCGAATTGACGCCATACGATTAGGCAGTATTCAACCGGGGTTAGGCCTTATTATTTTTGTTTTGCTCATTGCTTTATCTCATTTCATACATACCAAACATGAGAGTGAACTGGTTAATCGTGTTTTACTTCAAGTTCACATGTCCAAAATTAATGGGATATACGTTATGCATTCCAGGTGACTCAGGCTCCGACCCATTATGTTAGTGTAGGGGCCGCGTATTTCATCCGCGTGATCGCGACAAACCCTGCAAATAAGTGAGCACATGATAGTCGCGCACAGCATTGCCCAAGTACTAGTACTTCCGGAAGCATTTTGAGTAGGTGAGTCGTTTAATTAATGACAAGACAACGCCACTAAGCGACACGATGGTAAAACGAAAGTCATCCAAGTCATTATGTTACCCTTGAAATGAACCGAGGTACCATTCCGACGGGTACCGTCACCGAGCGTGGGTGTAGGTGCAAAGTTCAATTCGATCTTCGGAAGTCTGGATGCGGCCGCTCGCACTAGCGGCAGGGTTAGTGTGCCCGTTGTGTCACAACCAGTCCCTTACGTGTGATATCTACATACTCGAAGTTCTGTCCGTGCGAGATGCTCTGGGCTCAAGAAGTAAACAGGGCCACTGACGTGGCACAACAAATTACCTTCAGAGCCTCCCTGAAGAGGCTCCTGAACGACGAGTTGTCAAGAAATACGCACACGTGGGAGTATATGCCGTGGCCACGCAGACGAAGAACGAACCCTGAGCGGCCATTAACGATTTACAGTGAGTTGATAGGAGTGGCATGAGCATGAGGGTCTATGTAGCGTGGCTCCTGAGGGTCATAGTTATATCGGCATATGCATCAAAGAAATCCCGGGCGTCAATCATTTGAAACAAAGCGGTGTAATGAACGTTGATTGAACAGCTGTGGACCGCGACAGAACGGCGAATGACGCCTTTGACTTCATGTGCGGCAGTGCACCACGGGGATGATTGTGATTCGAAGCTATGCCATGAGTAAAAAATAAGGAGGAATGCAAGGTAGCAAACCATGAACATAGATGTCAGATAATCCAGATAACTCAAACATGACAATTCGAGATTCATAGTTCTGTATGAGGAATAGCAGTGCTCTCCGAATGCTCTTCCTCCGCTTCGCGAACCAGACTCGACACAATTGCTCCCGCATCCGCGTCTTCGCGATCATTGTACCCTGAACTTTCCTCTAGAGGCTCGACCTTCCCAAGTGCTTCCAGCACCTCCTCCTTGCTTCGTCCAATAACAACAGGGGGGGCATAGACGCGCTCACCTACACCTTCCTCCGGTACTGGAAGAATTGGAATTGGAAGAATCGAGACCTCTGGCCCAACATCACGCTCTGGATCAGTAACTGCTATTTTCTCCTCGTCCTTTTGGACGCTATTAAATGAACGCTCGCCGTCGCGTTTTATGCGTCTCAAACGCGTTTCAAATCCAATCACGACATCCTGAACCTCTGATTCAAGGTCCTCAAAGATAGGGATAATCGGGTTATCAATGAGCAGATTCTCATGCGTGCCGTTCTGTATTGAGCTTGCTTCCTGAGCGAATGTCTCGCTGGCTGTGGAAACAAAGAGGAATTAGTTCAACCGGCCATGTGACAGGAACGATGGATAGGGACTCACCGTCAATCAGGGAATGGTACCGCTGCCAGTCTGAATACGTCACTTCGTCGAGCCAAGCATAGTCGAGCCCTAGGTCGACTTGGGCTTTTTCCGCGACTTCGCGAACTTCGGCAGTCACAGCGTAAACCTGTGCAACAGGTCAGTGACCGATGTTTTAGGCAAAACGGAAATGGTAAATCAAAAGAACACAGGAGGCTTAGTCGTGGGAAACTATATTTTGGGCGGGCGCAGTGAGCCGAAACCAACAGAAATGACCAACAGACCGGCGAGCAAAGGACAGCAAGGAAAAGGAAATAACCAACCTCGCGCAGCTCCTGATCGAGGATCGCACTGTACCACATGTTAACCACGGCCTTTACAACCCCAAGACGCTCTGAAAACTTCATGTCAACTTTCTCAACCACCCTTTCCCAGAGCGGCATCTTCTCGTCGTTCTTTCGGCTCTCTGCCTTCAGATTCCTGAGATAGATCTCGGCACCTTTAATATACTTCTCTGCATCAGCAGCAAGGCTCTCAATGGCAACTCGGATATCAGGCGCCTCTGCAAGCTCGGCGGCGGCAGCGGTCCTGATTACCCCAAGCCTATCCTTGAGCGTAGACAAACCAGTCTCCATTTGAGACCGAAGTTCAATCTCCCACTTAGAGTGGCGGGCCTCGACGTCAGCACGTTTGCGGGCAGTCTCCTCAGCTTTAAGGCGTAACCGTTCAGTACGTTCTTCTTCCGACTCTGGGGGATTGAGGGGCACTTGTTCGTGAGATTGGGATGTGGTTAAGGGTTCATCGAGTCCAAGTTCGGCATAAAACGCGCTGATATCGATGTCATCGTTATCACTGATGTGTGCGGGGACCGAGTTGGAGACAGTAGAAGCAGTGGGGGCTGCGGAAGTGATTGATGAACTTAAATCATCGGCAGCAGCAGATATGATCGATGAAGTAGCTGATGTACTCTCTGACAAGCCGGACGATGTGCTTTGGGGGGGTTGCACTGGTGTTAGCACTGAGTTGGAGGGAAAGTGAGATGAGGACGTGGATTCCGGTTGTGAGGTGAGATTTGCAATCGGCACGGCATCAGATGCGGCGGGTACCTCGGTTTCTGCAGCTGTCACCACATCCTCGTTAAAAAGCGTTCCAACGGATGTCTCCGTCGCTTTGCCATGTGGTGGATCTGTTTCCACAAGAGGTTGATCTGCAGATGTGGGTATTACCGGGGCGTAAGTCAACTTCAGCTCCAATGTCTCAGAAATAACAGGTTCTGGGCTTGGGAAGGCCGTTGCGTCGGATGGAGTAAAAGTAGATGCTGAAGTTGCTGGCGACCCACGGCTTAACTCCTTGACTTTCTCCCACAATTTGGCCACATGAGGGTCAACAAAGATCCGTCTCTGTTCCCTTAGGAACAAAAGCGCGTGTTGCACCTCAGCAACGATTCTCTTTGCCAAAGGCACCGCGTGGGGCTTTGCTGCATAATAAGTGTCCTGAGTTTTCTGGACGGCAAGGAGGACGTAAGGTTGTGCTTTTTGCTGCCATCGCTTCAAGTTGTAAGTAGCAGTACGCACATGCGGAGCTATGCGTGTCGTGTATGTTGCTTCCGCTTGCTTGACATACGACTCTGCACGTGCAACGTAGGGTTCGAGTTTGCTTAATCGCGGTGCGATGTACTTGTTGTACTGAGGGACGATGTGTTTCTGCCATCGCGGGACAACGTGCTTGTCCCACTGGGGAACAATATGGGTCGTGAAGACAGGGACCACGCGGTTGATCCAAACTGGAACAACGCGCTTCTCCCACTGCGGGACGATACGTCTGGTCCACTCTGCTTGCGTACGAAAGATAATGGGACTTGCAACCTCGGTAACCCGGTCCACATATGGCGCGATAGAAGGGTGGACAAGTACGGCCTGTATTGGTGGGATAACGTACGGGTCGAGAACGACACGTTTATACTCAGATAGGCCGCGGCAAATGGGGGATTGGAGATGTGCCTCACGAGGGCAGGCGGCAAAGACGTAGATCGTGACGGCGAGTATAAGGAGCTTGGTGAGGAAGTCGAGAACGGACTTGGTAGTAGAATTATGTTTCTTCCTCTGTAGGCGAGTCGATGTCGGTGAGTCGAGATATATGAGAGAAAGAGATGGAAACCCACTTTGCCTGATCCCTTTAGTTTGTCTTTCTTTAATTTTTTGTGTTCATCCTGTATCGCGTGATTAGCCCCTTACAATAGACTGGGCGAACGACAAGTCGAAAGTAACATAATCTCGAGAAAAAGACGCAGAATGTCCGTATATGTTTCTATTTGTCTGTCTATAAACTCATCGTGGCTGCTGACCTTGTTGTTATATTCCTTGAAATTGTTAGAGGCTCCGGTGATGATAGCTGCGGTGTGGGCGTCTCCGGATGCCAGTGGGCTTGATACACGAGGTACCACAGATGTGTCCTGTATTACGGATGCTCTAGCTGAGCGTGGTTGACCTTGTGAAGATGGTGTGCGGGAAACCGGAGGTGCTGGCACCACTGGAGTTCTACGAGTAACAACCATTGTGGAATGTAAAGTGCCAAGTGCCTATGCTTATGCAATATTATTGTCGAAAATATAAAATTGAACCTAGAAAGAAAGCATAGATTTTTGGAGCAGACAAGCGTACGGCTGGCGTGGCAGACCTATAATATTCGTGGTGTATGTTGATTGTAGTTTGTTTTTGGAATAACCCGTGACGCGTGACGCGCAAGGGTTGTTTGCTCGTGTATGGCAAAAGCTTCGTTATGTAATCTGCTAATGACGGAACCACTGCGTATACATAATTTGGTTGAACTAGGTCAGGAATCATCAATCAGAAATGGGTCTATTTTGTGTAATCGATATGCCTAAGCAGCGTTCAACTCCCAGTATCGATACTCTGGGAGAACATAAATAAGTAATTCTGCGACGTATAGTGTTTGGTTTTGTGTGGCAACAGCCTCGTTACATAATCATGCGTACTCCACAACGCCGGAGGTTGTGATCTCGAGCACTCAGCACTTAACAGTCGAACCGCGCAAAGGCTGGCACTCGATGGCTCGACAGCGAGTAAAGGTAACCTATGCACACAAAAGGGGACGTACAAAAGCTTCTGCAAAGCTCTTGTCCTCTCCACTTGAGGCCCTTCCGCCTGATCATGATGACATTACGCGTTCGGAGATGTCTAGGCGAATGCTCAAGCGCTCTCGAGTTGTCGCTGACGAAGACCACGACGCAGTGGGACTAAAGCGTCGTATAGTGAAACGTGCCAGGCAGGCTGTCGAGTTAAATGCTCCAGGGGCAGAGGCTGATGTCGACGCGTTCCAAACCCCATTTCCTTCTGCGGAGTACGTCCATTCGTCTTCAGTTACGCGTCCAGTAATACCAGAAGAGTTTCCTCCCGTACCAAATGTCAAACGCATTCTCTCGCGTACGAGTTCACGAAATTTGAAGGAGAATAGCACATCCCTTCCCCTTGCCTCACCCTTCCACAGCCGTCCCTCCTCCCCTCACACTAGCTCCACAACAAAATCGAAGGCACGATCATCTCGCATTCCTCTGCATTTGAAATCCCGCACGCTTTCTGGTGCCTTCCAGAAAAATGATAGTGCATATACTCGCCGCAAACTCTCGCACAAGGATTCCACTATATCCCTGAATGACAGGAAGCTTTCCCGTAAAGATTCTGCGATATCCCTCAATTATACCAGGCTCTCCCGCAAGAAATCTACGCTCTCTCTCAATGAGCTAGCCGGATACTCGCCTTCGAAGAATCAATGTCGCCTGAGCCCAGATCCCTCATACATGCTATCTCATATCATGCAGCAGGACTGGATCTCCCCATCTAAAGAACTTGTAATCCACGCAGGTATCCGCGAGCCCGATCCGGCTCAAGGTTTGTCTCCATCATCCTTTCTTGTTGATCATCCCCAGTTCTTCTCCACCCCACCGCATAGCCGCTCTGGCAGCAGGACGGGCCTCCAAGCACCTAAATCTCCTTCAAACATGGACTTACTCGCCCCTTCCCTGCGCCTTCCACGTGACGAGGACTTTGAAATGGCAGATCATACCAAGCACCGCAAGATCCGTATCTCAGGCAACAGCATTATCTCTTCCTCCGGTTCGTTCACGCTTAGGGCTCACCAAAATTTAAATGCTCCCAACGTTGATGATGATCACCTTGATGGTGCTGGTAATGCACCTATGTCTATGTCTCTTGACACATTTCCTCAGGAGATCTCAATGGGCAAATACATGATTCCGATGGCGTCTTCTCCTCTCCCACATTCTGACTTGGCTAATTCGGAACCACAGCACAAGGTCTCACTGGGTCAGAATATCTTAGCACTTCCTGGGTCAAGCCCGCAGATCTCCTCGGCACCTACAATTGCCACAACACGCACTGCGATCTGCCAACGACGTCTGGTATTCCCGCCTGGATCAAGCTCGCCTGCCCCCAGCTGCCCAGGTTCTGCCACGAGAAATGTGTCAGCTGATTTACCTCCCCGTGGTGCTACTTCAGGCATGGGCACGCCAAACGAGGCAGACCTGATTCAAGATATGCTGTCGCTTGACTTAGGTGGTATGTACCCGCTCTTGGTGGCTACAGTCCTTCCAGACGGTGATGTGGCCGACATCAATCCCTTCATACTTCTCACCCCTCGCATTTACTGGTTTCCGTTGCTCTTACGCACATGAGCTACTCTTAGGCTCCACTTGAGTCGCGTTTACCTGATACTAAACCCCTTCTTCGTTCTACAGATAGACACGACGATGGCACTGAGTTCCCAATTCGTACCCGTTCCCTCGAGAGTCCTGCCAGCATTGGCTCTAAGAAAACGAGTGCCACCAAGCACAAGAGGAACCGCGCAGGCACCATCCGCGCATCTGACTTCACAAAGCCTGGACCCTCTGGCACTGGTAGCTCCACACTGACCTCTCTCGCTTCGACTATCGCTGGGCCTGCTGGTTCTCTTCCTGGCCGCACGCGCTCCGGTACAGTCGTCGGTCCAAACTCGAAACTCGCGATACGGCCACATGCGAAGGAAGCCATGAAAAAACAGCCCGTGATGCAGCTAGCGAGACGTGATGCCCATAATAGGTCGGAGGATGACATGGACATTTTCAAGGTGCATGAGGCCGTGGGCCCGTGGAGCACAGAGAACCTCGACTATGTTGGTTTGGTGCAGAGGCTGAAAGGCAGGAGAGGGAAGAAGGTTGTGCATGATGAAATTATGTCGGATGATCCGTTGCTTATCATTGGTCCGTGGAGGGACGAAGATTGGTCTTAAGGTGGGTGGGTGACTCTTATCCTTGAAGTATCCTTGAAGTTGACACATTCACCCTTACACATTACCTTTCACTCAGGCGCTGTCAAAATGCGATCTGTTTTCCTCGTGTTTTTTATTGTTGCACCTGTGTATTCATCCCGTGGACTTCGTCGGACTCGGGATAGTTTGTACATCATCTGCTTTGCACTCGCGTCATCAACTTAGCCTGTTATTGTATGCCAGTACACCGTGACCATTATAATATCGCTCCTGCCACAAGTTGACACTACTAGCTCATGTATTGCGTAATTCTCATGCGAATTGCTATCACCTGCTATCATTCCTTCCTTCCATACGTGCAGCGTGAGTCAGATGAAGTTCTCAACGATGGATAAAAACACCTGCAACAATATATTGCAGACGAGTAAGGTTACTCGATTTAGTGTTCGCCTGGGACATAAACCAAATGTGGCTCCACCGTATCTACAAGATACTCGATGAAATTGAACGATCATTCGATAAGTGGGGTCGTACATAATGGCTTCCCGCTGCGATCCGAGTCGTGAAAAATCTTCCAGGCTACATAACAACATTGTACAACAAGGAATTGACCGATTTCGCTGATGCCGTTCGACTAACGCAATTCGGGACAAAATGTACTACATGGAACTACTCTTCAGGTGCTTTCTCGAACACCCACAACTCGGCAGTGGAACCGTCCTTGGACCGGATACTGATCTGCGGCATTTCATCAGAAGACATTCCATCAAAATTGTAATAATAGACGGTTCGTACGGGTAAGTTCTGTTCCTGTGACACCGTCGCCCAGACCCAGTCTGGGTCTATGATCCCAATACTGAAGGGAAGCCCTTTAAGAGACATGGTAGTTCTACTCGATTATGGACTCACAGAGAAAGTGTGGGCGCCCTGGGGCTTGGTATAATCGCAAAAAAGAAAGGGTCCTTAGAAAGAATCAAAGATTGATTCTGGAACGGGCAGTAGCTTCATTAGCACACCATCATTGAGGTGAAAGAGGGCAACTTACACCGAGGTCGAAGTAGATGTAGTCATCCGTTACTTGTCCGTCGGAAACTGCCTGGAATGTTGCTAATCCATCCTCGCGAACGTTTGCAAACCACTGCAGGAATGTGTTTTAGGGAGAAAGTCTTGATCAAGCGGTAAGAGTTGGCCCATAGAATAGATCATACCTCAATCATAACTCCAGATCCACCAGAGCTTCCTACGATTTTACCGTCAACGATAGAGACGTATAGCCATGGACGCGCAGCATTTTGCAGCTTGTATTTGCCAGTGGACATGTTTTCTGATAGTTCTGGGTAAGAACTGGAGATGAATAACTCAGAGAGACAAACAAGCATTTATATACCTCGAGTCACTATTTTGCCAGACCAAACACGAATAAAGGTGTGAATCTTAACCCATATTCATCTACCGGTAGAGTTGTTCGCGCAAGAGCGGAGTGCAAGTATCGTCAATGAGCCGGAATGGAAGACATTCCCTTTCAAGCAAGGACCTTGTCCTGTGACTTGAATGGACAAATGATAGGATGGGTCATTGACATAAGTGCCTTCATATTTCACTTAGTGAAAACTAATCACCACTCTTAACCCCAAGGACACTTACCTCATTCAGTTACAGTTGGATCCCATGGGGTAAGATGTTACCATCCCTTCGCTATGTAGCCAAGATGTTCGCACACGTGCACAACGGATATGAGATGGAATGGAAGTTCTCAATTCGCTTCCAAGCAGTGATTGTAGCGATCTGCTTGGAAGTGAATCCCGAGCCGGACTGGGAAGCACCCAGCAAACGGTCGCGAGGCAGATCAAGTCTTTAGCACCCACTGCAGTCATCCGTCTCCTAGGATGAGAGTCTGTTAGCTAAGGCGAAAGGGACGCTAGGTCACATAGCGGTGGGAATGGCAGCAGTTTCGAAAATTCTCGTCAGGGGGTTACCGCATCGTACCGACCATTTCGTTTCGCTTAGAATGATGTTGGTGAACCCATACACCCAATCATGCACGCCTGCAACCGCATTCGACCAGCTGCTCACGGTAATACTATGACCGTCGACCAGGAGGGTGGTTTACGGTTGGGGTTGGGGGATGAGAAGCTTCAGATCCCATATCTGGTAGCCTTTAGCACATCCAGATAAAACCTACTTCGAGTGAGACTCTACTCAGTAGTTTCGCAGGATTTCGAGAGAAGACGATGCTGCTAAGTCGCAGGCGGCACTTCCCGAGTATTCGATTCCGGATTATTTTGCCCACGGAAAGTCATACATTTCCGACAAATTCGTGTCGTGAAACGCGCACTCAGGCAGGTAGTCGAGTCAGATGCGACTGTGGTGGAGCCTCCAGAAGCAGAAGCTGATATCGACGCGTTCCAGACGTCACTCCCTTCTACGGAGTGCGTCCATTCACCATTAATTACGTGTCCAGTGATACCACGAGAGTAGAAGAATTCTAACCCCCGCCACTGAGTGTCAGATCTCGCGCACAAGTTGAGGGAGAATAGCCCTTCCCCTCTTTCCCCGCATTTGAAATCCCGCACGCTTTCTGGTGCTTTCCAGAAAAATGATAGTGCATATACTCAAACTCTCGCACAACTTCACAAGGACTCCCCATATCCCTGAACGACAGGAAGCTTTCCCTTAATATTAAACGCCATCGCATTTGCCATCGCCTGCCATCATCCATTTATTCCGTACATGCATCATGAGTCGGATGAAGTTCTCTAAAGACAACTTCAAAGATGAATCAAAGCACTTCGATGACACATTGACGGGTAAGGTGTTCGCTTCATTGTTCCCCTGGGACATAACCGGCCGTTGACTCGGAAGTGTGACTTCACTGTATCTACAATATAGTCGATTAAATTAAACGATCATTCAATCAGTGGTGTCACACATGATGACTTCCCACTGCCATCGTGAAAAATACTCTTCCACAGAGCTATCAACAAGTACTGTACAACAAAGATTGATTGATTTCGCCGACGCCGTTCAGTTTACGTAATATATACTGCATGGAACTATTCTTCAGGTACTTGCTCGAACTGCTGAATGGAAACGTCCTTGCTCTGGATCTTGATCTGCAGCATTCCATTAGAAGACATTCCATCAAGGAAGGTACTAGTAGACGATTCATACATGTGAGTTCTCGTCCCATGATGTAAGTGTCCAGGCCAAGTTCGCGCCCCCGATCTCAATACTGAATAGAAGCCCTTTAAGAGACATGGTGGTTCTACTCGCGATCATAGACTTACGAAAAAAGTTTGGATACTTTAGGGCTTTCTTTGACCAAAAAAAGTGAAGGGTTGTCAGAACAAGTCAAAGATCGAGTCTGGAGTGGACAGTAACGTCATTAACTCACCGCTCGTTTAGGTAAAAAAAGGGCCACTTACATCGGAGTCGGAGTGAATGTATTCACCACATTCTGCTCCGTTACAAACTGCTTTGGATGTTGCTAATCTACCCTCGTGAAACGTTGTAAACCACTGCAGGAATGGGTTTAGTCTTGATCGAGCCATAAGAGTTTGCCTATAGAATAGATCATACCTCGATCATGACTCCTGGTTCATCAGAGTGTCCAACGGTGTCGCCTTTGGTGAGATAGATATATTGTGATGGGCGTGCAGCGCTTTGCGACTTGAAGATGTCAGGGCACATGTTATCTGATAGTTGTGAATGCGAGAGCTGGAGATAAATAACTCAAAGAGAAAAACAAGAACACATATACTTTGCCAAACCGAACACAAATAAGGGGTTCGCTTTCGAGCAACGTGTCCTGTGACTTGAATAGACGGATAATCAGATGGTTATTTACATAACAAAGAAATGAATGTACGGCGTGCCTGCAAGCTAGCTGGTCGAATTTAAATGCCCTGATATTTCACTTAGTAAAAAGCTGAGTAATACCCGCTCTTAACCCCAAGAACATCTGGTTCTTCCAGTTGCAGTTGGATCCTATGGGGTAAGATGTTACCCTGTTTCTCAACATTCCTTTGCTAGCCAAGATGTTCATACACGTGCACGCGGATATGAGATTGAATGGAATTCTCAATTCGCTTCCAGGCATGGTTGTCCTGTGATTGTAGCGAACCACTTGGAAGCGAATCCTAAGCCAGACTCGAAAGCATCCAACTGAGGGTCATGAGGTAGACCGCGTCTTTGACGTCCGCTGCAGTTACCCGTCTCCTGAGATAAGGGTCTATTAGTTAGGGCGAGACTCGAGAGGGATACTGGGTAGCGGGGATAGCGGTTTCGAAAGCTCTTGTCAGGGGGCTACCGCTACCTCGATTGTGCCGAATGTCTCGGTTTGTTTGAGATGATGCTACTGAACCTATACACTCAGTAGAAGTACAAGCTCCGAGACATGCACGCCTTCAACCTCGTTCGATGACCGGCCAGCTGCTCACAGTAATAATATGGCCCTCCACCAGGAGGATAATTTACGTTTGGGGGGGGGATAGGAAGTTTTAGATCCCAGATCTGGTGGCCTTTACTTGTACATTCAAGTAAACTGACTGGCAGGCGGCACTTCCCGAGTATTTTATTTGGCAATTTCCGACAATTCGTGTCGCGGCAGTCAGATCAAATACTCTAGCTGCAGCAGAAGATGATGAGTCGGCGCATTCCAAATATCATTCCCTTGTGCGGATTACGCCCATTCGTCTTCAGTTAAGCATTCACTGGTACCTGAAGAGCTCTCTCCTGTACTGAGTGTCAAACGTATTCTCTCGCACACGAGTTCACGAAATTTGAAGGAGAATATCCCTTTTCACCTTTCTACAGTCGTCCCTCCCCTCACAGTGGCTCCACAACCAAACCGAAGCGATCATCTTGCATTCTCCTGCATTGTAACCCCACTCGCTTTCTAGTGCCTTCCAGAAAAATGATAACGCATATATTCGCCACAAACTCTCGCAATGTCAGGAAGCTTTACCGTAAAGACTCTACGAGATGCCCCCATTGTACCAGGTTCTCTCACAAGAACTCTACGCTATTTCTCAATGAGCCAGCCGGATCCTCACATTCGAAGCATCAACATCACCCCGCGAGTCTGCATCGCCCTTTCTTGTCGATCGTTGCCTGTTCTCCTCTACCCTGTTGCTGCACGCGTAACTGCACTGGCAGTAGGACAGGCCTCAAAACACCGAAATATGCTTCAAACCTAGACTTCTTTTCCCTTTCCCTGCCCCTTCCGTGCGACGACGACTTTGACATGGCAGATTATACAGAGCACCGCAAGATCCGCATCTCAGGCAATATCATCATTTTTTCCTCAAGCTCTTTCACGCTTAGGGCTCACAAAATTTGAAATGCTTCGATATGATCACCTTGATGGTGCTGGCAGTGCACCTATATCTATATTGATATACTTCTTCGGATGATCTCGATCAGCAAATACATGATTCTGATGGCATCTTCTCCTCCCCGGCTTCTGGCTCGGCTAACTTTGAACAATAGGTCCAAAGCACAAGGTCTTACTGGGTCAGAATATCTTAGCACTTCCTGGGTCAAGCCCGCCGGTCTCTCCGGCGCTTACAGTTGTTACAACACGCACTGCGATCTGTTAATGATGTCTCGTATTTCTGTCTGGATCAAACTCGCCCGCTTCCAACTGCCCAGGTGCCACTGTGATGTGGTTGATATTAATTCATTCATGCTTCTTACCTCTCGCGCTTACTGGTTTTGTTGCTCTTATGGAAATGACCATCTCTTAGGCTCCACTTGATTTGCGTTTGCCCGATGCTAAACCTCTTGTTCGTATTTACAGATGGACACGATGGTACCCAGATCCTAATTTGTACCTGTTCCCTCTGGCACTAGTGGCTCCACACTGACCTCCCTTGTTTCGATTGTCGCTGTGCTTACTTGTTCTCTTCCCGGCCGTACGTGCTCTGGTACAGTCGTCGGTTCAAACTCGAAACTCGAAATACGGCCACACGTGAAGGGAGCCATGAGAACACCGTTGTGATGCAGCCAACGAGACATGATGCCCACAGGAGGTTGGACATTTTCAAAGTGCATGAGGATGTGCGCCAGTAAAGTACTGAGAACCTCGACTACGCTGGTTTGGTGCAGAGGCTAAAGCGCAGGAGAGGAAAGAAGGTCGTGTATGATGAAATTATCTCGGATAATCCGTCACTTATCATGGACCATGGAGGGATGAAGATTGGTCTTAAGCTGAGAAGTGTGGCTCTTATCATTGAAGCCGACTCATTCACATTCCCTTTCACTCGGGCGCTGTCAGATGCTGGTCGGAATCAAGATAGTTTGCCCATCAACTACTTTGCACTCTCATCATCGCTTCGACATGTGATTGTGTGCTAGTATACCATGACCGTTACAATATCGTTCCTGCCAGAACTCATGTGTTGCATTATTGCCATTGTGAAAAATCTTTCAAGCAATTGACAAGTATTGTACAACAGGGAATTGATTGATCTTGCCGACTCTGTTCAGCCTACACAATTCACGAAAGAATATCCATGGAACTACTCGTCAGATACTTTCTCAAATTTCCACAACTGTTCAGTGGAATCGGGATTAGTGTTGCGCTGGATCTTGATCTGTAACATTCCATCAGAAGATCAATCAGGAAAAGCACTAAACGACAGTTCTTACAGGCGAGTTCTCGTCCCATGACGTGAGTGTCCAGAACAAGTCCGAGCCTTCGAGCTTAATACTGAAAAGGGAGGTTCTTTCAGAGCCATGGGTGTCTTACCCGCAATTAGACTCACAAAAAATAATCGTGTAACTTCGGGCTTCTTTTGACCAGAAAAGAATAGGGGTTGCTAGAACGAATCAAAGATCGAGTCTGGAATGAACAGCAACCTCATTAGTTCACCATTCGTTAAGGTGAAGGAGGGCAACTTACATCGGAGTCGAAGTAAATGTAGTCATCTGTTATTCGTCCGTTACGAACCGCTTGGAATGTTACCACACTCTCATGAAACTTTGCAAACCACTGCAGGAATGCATTTAGAGAAAGTCTTGATCGAGTGATAAGAGTCGGCCTATGGAATAGATCATACCTCAATCATGACTCCAGGTTCAGCAGAGTGTCCGACGATGTTGTCGTCGGTCAAAGAGACATATTGCGATGGGCGCGCAATACTTTTCAGCGTGTAGATGGCAGTGGGCATGTTATCTGGTCGTTGTGAGTGTGAGGACTAGAGGTAAATGGCTTAGAGAGACATACGGGCATTTATATATCGTGTGCGGTATTAGAGTTGTTCGCCTAAGAGTGTGGAGTGCCGTAAATCGTGTCAATAAGGTGGAATGGAAGACATTCCCTTTCAAGCAAGGTGTCCTGTTACTTGAATGCATAAAGCTACTAGTTGATCGAAGTATATTTCACTCAGTAAAAACTAATGACCACTCTTAACCCCAAAGATACTTACTTCAGTTGCAGTTAAGCCCCATGGGTAACATGTTGCGCTGTTTTCCTTCGGATATAATGGAAGTTCTCGATTCGCTTCCAAGTACAGTTACCCTATCATTTACATAACAATGAACGAATGAGTAAGATGGGGCCTTGCTGCAGCAGACGTAATAAGGAGAATACCCCAGAAAATAAAGCACACGATGCGAGCACAACGCATCGCACGGGAACGGCAGTAAAGTCTCGGTCGATTTCAGTCAACGCAGGCGGCACTTCCCGAAGTACATAACGATTCTACTATTCCGGATTATTTTGCCACAAAACAGTCATCCATTTCCGAGATGAGGCTCAAGTATAGAAGATGAATCCTGACGAGTTGACGCGTTCTAAACGTCATTTCTATGGAGTACTTTCATTCATCCTCAATTACGCGTCCAGTGATATCAGAGTTTTTCCCGTTCTAACGTATCCTCAGGCCAAGAGGCAAGCGGGGCCCTCCAGCTCCTTGGAGAAACAGAAATGTACGTATAGTATCAAATATAAATGCAATCGTCGTCTCAGTGAATTACTAGTATACAAGCCAGTGCCTTCTTACCAGCCTCAGCGTCACGTGACAACTCGACGTTTCCTGACTTGTTGGTAGTAAAGGTTATGTGGAAAGAGCAATGATGAAACTTGATCTCTCCCACATAACCTGTATTACCAACTCTACATTGAATGGATCTGAGCCATGCTCGGTGCATCAACCACAGCTTAGCCGTTGTGATGTCGAAACCCATGAGCTCCCTTTGAAATCCCACACGCGGTGCCTTCTAGAAAAATGATGGTGTATACGCAAACTCTCGCTCAAGGACTCTACGATGACAGGAAGCTTTACCGTAAAGACTCTACATAATACCAGGCCCTCCCACAAGAGCTCTACGCTATTTTTCAACGAGTAAGTTGGATACTCATTTCGAAGCATCAGCGTCCCCCCTCGAGTCTGCATCGCGCTTTCTTGTTGATCGTCCCCATGAAGCTACTTAAGGCATGGGCACGCCAAACGAGGCAAACCTTATCCAAGATATGCTGTCGCTTGATTTAGGCGGTATGTATGCGCCCTTGGTGGCTACACCTCCCTTCCAGACGGTGATGTGGTTGACGTTATGCCTCTCACCCCCTCGCTTTTTCTGGTTTTCGTTGCTCTTGCGCAAATGTCCCTCTCGTTTGTCTGGTACTAAACCTCTTCTTTGTATCTACAGACACGATAATGGTACCCAGTTCCCAATTCTTACCTATTCCCTCGAGAGTCCCGCCAGCATTGACTCTAAGAAAATGAGTGCCACCAAGCACGGGAGGAACCACGCAGGCACCATCTACGCATCTGACTTCGCACAGCCTGGACCCTCTGGCACTCGTGGCCCCACATTGACTTGTCCCCCCTTTGACTATCACAGGGCCTGCTGGTTCTCTTCCGGCCGCGTGTGTTCCGGTACAGTCGTTGGTCCGAACTCGAAACTCGTGATATGGCCACACATGAAGGGAGCCATGAGAAAACAGCCCGTGATGCAGCTAACGAGACGTGATGCCCACTGAAATTATGTCGGATGATCCATTGCTTATCATTGGTCCGTGGAGAAACAAATATTGGTCTTGAGGTGAGACGGTGTGAGTTTTATTTTTGAAGTCGACTCTTCGCCCTTACAGATTCCCTTTCACTTATTAGGCGCTGTCAAAATGCTATCTGTTTTCCTCATGTTTTTTTATTGTCGTATCTGTGCATTCACCTCATGGACTTCGTCGGACTGGGGATAGTTTGCCATCACATGCTTTGCACTCTTATCACCAACTCTGCATGTGATTGTATGCCAGTATATGCTGATCACTTCAATGTCGCTCCTGCTGACAGTACTAGCTCGTGTATTGCGTGATTACAAAGTCTACTTTTAACCAGCACTGATACATACTAGTTAGGTTTTCTTGGGGCTTGTTATTCTCATCACTCGTTGGATGAGAATTTGACCATGGGCGGTGGGCCTCACTCCTTGGGGGTTAATTTGACGATAAACAACGAGCCTCACTGCTTACCAGAGGAGGGGAATTTCACCATCAACGGAGAGCCTTACTTGTCCTCCAGTTGTCCAGCTTCAATTTTGTAATTACGTTTATTACCACATCCTGATACATCTTTTGTCTATCTACTTCGTCAAGTGCGCCATTCAGCATGCTGAAGGTGCTCATTCGCGAGTGGCAGTACAAGGTATCTTCAACTATCCCCCAAGGTAGTTCAGGGGAATCAAAACTCGATGACTCAGTTTGGAATGTAGTGTTTTTCGCCGCCAACGTCTTCATGGTATGCGCTAGCTGCTCATTAACATTCCAGATCGTGATTTAAATATTTTTTTAAAGCTCGTCTAGCTTCAAACGAAGGATCCAGATAAGATACAGGCAGTACGATCCCCTATACCTGGGGGAAATGCGTTTCAAGGCCAAAGACAATGATGCTGAATAACTCGGTAACGGCGTGGACAGTGTTTTCGGCAGGATATTGTAGGATAAGTTTGGGGAGGAAGGCAGGCCTTGGCGGAGAACGACGATGGTAGCCATACAAAGGCATGTGCGCCAAAAGTGCACCTTTAATCCACCAGAGAAGGCAGCGAAGAGTTTAGTGCGGTGGAGGGCGCATGCACCGATAAAACTTGACTTGGGAACTAGATGAACACAGACGGCAAGTATTCCGGTCAAGTAAATGGATGGGTAATGAACATCCCGAGTTGTAGGTTCGTCGTTGGCATCGGTGAGCGCCAGAAATTCACGTCTTGTTCGTAGTCACAAGTCAAGAGGTTTTCGAGGTCTTGTTAACCTTGAAACAATTGGGGAGCCGATGTACTTCGGGACAAGTGACAGAGTACGCCCCCTTAGTAGTAACCAAAATGTTTGTGTGCCGTGCACCACGGATATGTGATGGAATTATTGATAGTTCTCAATTCGCTTTCAAGCACGGTTAACATCCTGTCAGTTGAACGGAAGTTTCCTTAGCAAGGTGCCGAAAAACTGTGGACGTTTCCAGCACGATGCCACCACGGTGGCATCCGTTTCTTCCTCGCCTGCCCCCAGTTTCATTTCCGAGTCCTCGACGACGAGCTCAACCTCATTCACACTCATTCTCACCTTGGATTCACTTTCTTCTGCCCTCACCCGCCTTTGCCTTTCATAGTATAGTCTATAGACTGATTTGCATTTCTCATATTTCATAGCGCAGTCATATCTAATCTTAGTTGATTATAATTTGATTATCGAATTTCCAATTTGCGACCAGTCCAGCTGCTCCTGTCCCCACCCGAGCTGTTCAGCCTGACCGTCCAATTAGGTCATGGGATAATATTCTTTGAGGCTTGAGCGCAGACGATGATGCGGAAAAGCACAGTTATCCCGCTAGTGTGATTTGAATGGAGGTTCTCAATTCTCTTCCGCAAGCACGCCTTTAATTTGAATAAACAAGCAGTTCAGCACCTTAAAAATGAAATGAATGAGATGCGGCCTCAGGCCGGCGCAGCGCACAATACCCAAGGCACAATACATCGCACGGGGACGGCAGTGAACTCGAAAGGCTAGTCGTCTTCCACCCATGTGTAAGTTCAATGATGGGGAAAATGTTATTCGATTCATTGTTCGTCTTGGATATAAGCCAACCATTGAAATGTAGCCTCGCCGTATGAGTATCTACAACATACTTGATAATCATTTGACTTTCCTTTCCGCTGCCATCGTAAAAAATCTTCCAGGCTATCAACAAGTATTGTACAACAAGGAATTGATTGATTTCGCTGACGCCATTCAA
This sequence comes from Suillus decipiens, assembly GCA_016695475.1. NCBI lineage: Eukaryota > Fungi > Basidiomycota > Agaricomycetes > Boletales > Suillaceae > Suillus > Suillus decipiens. The sequence continues at coordinate 91,550 of MU172999.1, forward strand.
CCTACGCAATTCATGACAAAATGTACTACACTGTGGAACTACTCATTCGGTAGTTTCCTCAAAGATCCACAACTGCTCAGTGGAATTTTCGTTCTTTATCTGGAGCTGGATCTGTGACATTCCATCAGAAGACATTCCATCAGGAAAAGTACCGATAGACGGTTCGTACAGGTGTATTCTCGTCCCAGGACGTGAGTGCCCAGACCAAGTCCGTGCCTTGGATCCCAATACTGAAAAGGAAAGCCCTTTAGGAGACATAGTTGTCCCACTCACGATTAGACTCACAAATTAAAATCCGGAGCCCTGGGGCTTTTTTTGACCAGGAAAAGACTAGGGCTGTCAGAACGAACCAAAGATCGAGTCTGGAATGGACAGCAACTTCATTAGCTCACCCATTCGTTGAGGTGAAAGAGGGTAACTTACCCTGGAGTCGAAGGCAATGTAGTCATTCGTTATTTGTCCCCCGCGAACCGCTTGGAATGTTGCCAATCCAACCTCGCGAAACTTTGCAAACCACTGTAGGAATACGTTCAGAGAAAATATTGATCAGAGTTGATCTCTGGAATAGATCATACCTCCATCACGACTCCGGGTCCATCAGAGTGTCCAACGACGTCGTCATCGACGAGAGAGACAAATCGCAACGGGCGCGCAATGCTTTTCAGCCTGTAGATAGCAGTGGTCATGTTGTCTGATAGTTGTGAGTGTGGGGGCTGGAGATGAATAGCTTAGAGAGACATACAAGCATTTATATACCTCGAGCACCTCACCAAACCAAACACGAGTAAAGGTATTTTTTTCGGTGAATCTGAACCCTTACTGGATCAGGGATACTTGCGCAAGAGTGGATTGCAAACTATCACGAATTGTGTCAACGGAAAACGTTCCCTTTCGAGCAAGGTATCCTGTGACTTGAAAAAAACAAATTCATTTACATAACAAAGAGTAGATGGCGTACCTGCAAGCTGGTCGAATGCCCTGATATTTAACTCAGTAAAAACTAATGTCCACTCTAAACCCTTTGCAGTTGAGCCCCATGGGGTAAGATGTTACGCTGTTCCTTCTTTTCTAACCAAGTTCGTATATGAGATGAAATGGAAATTCTCAATTCGCTTCCAAGCATAGGTCATCCTGTCATTTACATAACAACGAAATGTTGAATGAACAAGATGCGGCCTTGTGCAGCAGACGTAATAAGGATAATAGCCCAGAAAATAAAGTACACGATGCTCGTACAATGCATCGCACAGCAGTAAACTTGAAAGGCCGATCGCCTTCCCCCACGAGTTCAAAAATGGTTGGTGAATGCAGTTGTTAACCAGGACCATCATGCTAACATGTAGCAGGGTCGAATCTGTCGATGGTCTTGACTTCGTCAGTCTAGGTCCAACGAAATGGCCCGACATAATCAACGCCCGATACCTGGGATCTGAGTCAGTACCTAGGCCGCAATTGGACGTTCGTATTCTGGCTGTTACTGCAGCGGAGCTAGAGAACGACAATGGGCAGTTTACGGCACAGGTTGGTCCCATCTGTCAGAGCGCAAGACAGCGCGGGATAAATATCCAAGAAGAAGTGACTGCGCCGAGGATTAATCGACAGTTACCCTGACTCCAAAAATCACAGTCCGCCGTTCATATCTACACCAGGAGGAGTTTTTGGATCCCAGCTCTTTCATACATGTCGAAACAAGTTACGCCATCCATCAGACGTGAACCCCAGATTCAAGAACCATGTGCTTCTAGCTAAAGAGCCATGTTAGTACGTAGCATTAAGAGGGTGCGAAACTAGGAGTCCTTCCGAGTTGGATCAATTAGCGGCTGCAGCGAGGCATCGTTCTGAAAAAAAGGATATAGTACCCACTGTTTAAGAGTTATGGACATGCCAGTGATAGCGCTGATGAACCTACTTGAATATGGCGCACGCTGAGTGCCAAGCTGCTGTCGGTTTCCTCTGAGCGAATCCAATAACCGTGACACCTGTTCATGTATGAGGCAGTATGCCTCAGCGCAGGAGAACTTCCATGACAAAGACGTGGTGTCACGTGTCATCATGACTAAAATCACGGACTCGGCCAAACCCGGGCTGGTTCAGAATCAAGAACCAGTGCTTGGTCGAAGCCAATCAGGTTGCTCGATCGACCCCGCATGATGAATTTCTTTAGGTACCATAGCTGGCCAATAATAGGCTCCACAGGAAAACACGCACCGTCCGCATGTCCGAGTTACGAATCACGATATCTCAGGCTTATATCAACGCTACCGTCATTATCTGCGACCCACCTCGCCTGAAACTGGAATCAGCCAGCCACATTACAGAGCATGGACCTATATGATACTTTACAGGTGTGTCTCCCCATCTTGCCACTTGTTCCGTCGTGCTGAATACTATCATGACTCGACCGCGAAGGCTGAGTTCCCTCAAATTGATACTTCCCTTCTTGCAGCTATCATTTCAGACCATGCGCAAGGGGATGATGCCACCCACTCCTCCGACCAGATCGATACTATACGAGATATATTAAAAATTCTCGCCAACCAGGCGCAGGAGGATGAGTACGAGATAGACGACATCATGTCCACTACGTCTCTCACTACCCCGGACTTATGCGACAGTACAACGACCACAAGCGAATCATCGTCATCTCAGCACTTATTCAGCTCGCCACTTGGCTTCTTGCAAGAGGCTTTCTCGGACGTGCCTATGGAACGTCTGAAACATCTACTGAGAGAAGAGTATGGAGGAGCCCTGGAAGGAGATGGAGATGTCGACATGGAAAGAGTGGTGGAATATATCTTGAATATGGAACATATACGTGACCTAGAGGAGCGCGGAATCGATGCCCTTGAACATACTCCTTCACCGTTACTCAATGCAGACTGGGAAACCGTGGTGCATACGAAACCGAAAGCGACACCTAAGCTCGCCACTCCTATAAAAAAGAAGGCCAAGGGCCGCACGATTAAAATTGTGGACATGATGCAGACACAGCATGCCCCCTCGCAAACGAAAGGGATACAAAAGGAGGGGGCGACTATGGGCGCGGGTGTGGACATATGGACGCAAGTTTCCTCGCTTTCTACCCACCTCGCTACACTACTTCCTCCAGCTCCACCATCACATTTTGCGTCCTTTTTCCACTCCCCAACGCACGCCACACCCGCGCACGCCCTTCGGGCTGCTCTTGCAGCCCTGCCCTCGACTTCAGCCGGTATCAAACACAAAGCCAAGCAAAAATCCCCCATCAAGAAACCTAATCAAGATGCAGAAACCAATGCACTACTCGCCCTTCTCGACCTCCTGCGAGCCTCACCCACTTATGCCACTCTTGATGCGGAACAACGTAATACTCTGTGCGCAGACGCCCGTGTCGCACTCTCTGCCGCACAGAACAGGCCAGATGATGCTCTTGATATTGTTTGGATCCTGCGTGACCTCGAGCATCCCGCATGCCTAGCAGGAATATACCACCTCCCACCTCCGGTTTTAGACTCAAATTCGAATTTCACTCCTGCACGTGCGAAGTTGCCAACCGGTCCCCCGCCTATGCAGCTTCCACCAACGTCGAAGCGCAAATTCGCATCCTCTCCTTCTAGTCCTACCACACAGCCCCAACCCCCGGAGTTATGGCAAGACGTGCCGATTCGATCCCCCCGAACCACACAACCCCCGGAGAATCCTAACCCCATGAACAAGCGTAAACTCCGCGGCGCGGGCAATGGCGTGGGTAAGGGCAAGGGTGGGAAGGAGGATATTGGGGAGCTCCCTGGGAACGGCACAGGGGGGAACGTCTCTGGAGCGCGGTATGCGCACTTTGCGCGCGGGATACTTCAGGCGCGCGCACAGCGCGGAGAGCTGCTACGCGAGGCAGGCCGGGCGTGGCGGGGGCCATTGGGCGGGGAGGTGGCGTTGTATTATGCTCAGAGAGCGAGGGAGGTTACGGAGAAGGCGCGGGAGGACGCCTTGGATGAGGCAAGGAGGTTAGTTGAGGCGAAGAGGTGAGTTTTTCCTGACTTCTACCCTGTCCACATATTTGCGTGATCTCTACTTACTAACGCATCCTGTAGATACGCTTCCAGCGACAAAAGATCCATCGACCTGCACGGGACGTGTGTCCAAGAGGCAATAGTGATCACATGTGAGATACTGGAGAGGGAGGGATGTTCACCTGGTGAGTGCGTTGTCACGCTCTATTTGTCAGTTGCTGGGCACTTTGCTGAACGGAACTATGCGTGTGCGTCTGTATCACTTTACCCGACCCCCGTCCCATAGCATCCCCTCTCCGCCTTATTACTGGCCGCGGCACCCACTCTGCAGGGGGCGTGGGGGTATTGAAGCCCGCGGTACACCGTGCGCTTGTGAACAAGGGCTGGGATGTAAAGATGTGGGACGGAGGGTTGGTCGTTCGGGGACGGGAACGATGGCGTGTGCCTTGATCTTTATTTGTATGCGGACCCATATGGGTATTTATTGGATTTTTCATCTTGCGTCCATGTACGTCGTATATCCGTGTTTCATCTATACCTCCCTTGCCTTTCTTTTTCTGTACTTTACTGACCTGATTATGATCTTGATTCCGATTGTATACTTAGAGGTCTCGTCTATCTCGTTATACATCTATTCCTATGCGTAGGTGGTTTCATCGTTGAGTAATGGGGTAAGGTGGACGTGAGCTTTTTTCACAAACAGCTTGAGAAAACGAAATTCGAACTTCTTTGACGTTCGCTCCTACTACTTACCACATAGCTGTGGCATCTTCTGATAGAGCAAATTTTTGCAATTTGGAAGACTAATGATTGTCTCCCAGCGCATTGCGATTGTCCGTTATCAGGCTCAACACCCGACATTGGGCTAGCCATGAGACAAAGTTTCATGAAGGACATTTAAGAAAGGAACGTGCGCACCATGGGGCATCGTTCTCCCATAAAAATGTACAGACAAAGCCGCAATATCGGAGCCGGAGATCCCAATTCAATACTTTGAAATTTACGGAAATTTAGAAGAGACGTGATGGTTCCAAACTTCTGAATTATGGTGAATATGGGATGTCTGACGTGGCGACGCCAGAAGATATGGAGAACTTCATTATTGCGTTACCACAGTAAATCGTTGAGTTGAAGGTAACAAAAACGAGTCACCATGACAAAATTAATTGAAGCTATCCTGCTACTAATGAGTGAAAGATTGGCGTGCAATGAACTGGATCACATCACCTAGGTCTACAATTCACTTGCAAGCAAGAGTTGGAATATTCATGCTTGTCGTTAAAATACCGGTTGCCGAACTGGCTCTAAAAAAAGTGGTGTGCTACTTACTACTAGCATACGGAATCAATACGGAATGTTACGGAACTCTACCCCTGAGTAATTGTTCACACAGCCACATTATGACGGCACGTGTACTGCGCTTGTTCCTCAGAAAGCTCAAGGTTTCCATCGAAGACGACAACCGTACGCAAGCGACCTTCTTACAAACACTTATTATTGTCAAACGGACTCCCCGGGGCCTAAGAAGTAGAACACTATAAATTGGCATGTTATTCTACCTTTCGCTCCTTGCAGTCCTGGCATCACTGGTGATGGGTGAGTACCCTCAGCAACAGATAATAGGTCATAAGACCGGATAGACTGACTTACTTCTCCTTAGTCGGTTACCGCTACCGTGCAACTCTTCCTACGAGAGTTAAGGCTTTCTTCCCAAGCCTTAACCACTACACGCCGCTTGCCTCTTTTTCTGATCAGGCACGTGCAGGGCTGAGCTCTCCAATGTTTGACATCGAGTCAGCCAACATTGCTGAGGGAGATTCGCGAGCGGGACTGGACGAACAAGGAACGCAGGAGGTGCTGGACATCATGCGTGCCCAACGGGTCAAGTAAGTGTTTCGTTTACGTCGCTAGCGTAGCTTATCAGAACTTCGTTCACAGTTTCGACCAAGCAAGATTGATTCGCCACAATCAAATCCTTGCTCGCAATGGGATCGATCCATCAGGTCAGTGTTAATATAATCTTGCAGTTCTTGGGAATTCATGTTGTCTTGTAGGCATGCCACTTGATTCAAAGGCCGTTACGAGGCTGTGATCGGTTTCTTTCATACATGTTTCACGCTATCAGTACTATCATCAAACCCATCGATATCACTCCTTCGTCTTCTCTCATCTGGCACGGACCTTATTGGATTTATATCATATACTCTTGTGTATTTATCACAGTGCATGCACAATATTGTGGTTTTTAATTACCCTTGCTTAGGCAGACTCGGTATCTGGACTTCGACGGGGAGTCGGGTACGTAAGCACTACAATACCCCTGGCAGTGCGTGTGGGCCGAAGTATGAAGCGGCATATGGCTAGTACCTGCTGGGTAAGTGTGGGCAGGGGGCTGAGCCATCCGGGCGGTCAAGCAGCTTTGTTCGCCCGAGGCTGATTATTTGAACTTTTGACTACCGTCACGGTTTCAGCGCTTGACTGTGTCCACTTCATTATGGAGTGCTACCGTGACAGTTTTGGAAAGCCTCAATCTTAGTTCCTCCCACCAAACCCACTGGCAAGTGCTGTTGCTGATACTCTTTAATCCAAGCTACTGTTGTTAGTTTATTACATTTTGTAAGACCTTGAAGCGGCAGCAAATCTGCGAGATAAGGATTCAGTGCCAATTTTTTTTTCCTATGAATTTGTCCTGCAAAAGTGTCTCGGTCTGTGTCTCGGGTAATCGTGTACCACTAATTTATATCTACCATGCCATTTCGGCGGGCGTCTTCCAGGAATGAGGATGAGGCGTATACACAGGTAAGTTCGTAATGTTACGCTAGTAAATAGATTACCTATGACACGATTTGCAGGGAGTCTCCCAAGCGAAACGGCAGAAAGGCAACTTGGGAAGGACCATAGTCCCCTCTCCAAACATGCGCGTTACAAGGGCATCCATGTCACTCGATAGTCTGCTGGATTTTTTTCGAATTGGAATAGAAAGTCGCACGTCTGATGATCCAGCAAACGGTCCAGAGGAAGCCAGTTATTTTGAACGTTTTATGGGCTCCGTGCTGCCAGAGTGTTTGGAAGTACGCTGCCAGGTCCAAGACAGCGATTGCAGAACGGACAACTTTGTATGGATAGTATTTTGAAATGGACAAGGAAGCTAACTGAAGGTAGGGCGCTATTCTTCGGCCTTTATCTCGGTATGAGGTGTCGGCTGCGATAAAGTATGCGTCCACGTTTGGCGCGGCGGCTCTTCCTTTACCAGTACAGGCAACTATACTGCGAAAGCTACAACTCCGTCGGGTAAGCAGTTACTGTTTAGATATGACCCAGAGATCAGAAGCTTATTTGTGAGGCAGGAAAGGCGTAGAACAGATGTCCAGGGCCTAGACTTGGTCAATCACAGTTCTTTGACCTCCGCACCCCCTCAATTACCGCCTCAGCCGCCACAATCAGACATTTTTAACTCGCTAAAATCTATCCGAACGACACCTTACGAAACGTCTTTCTTATCACGCTCATGTGGGCATAGACCGTCATCTACAGACTCAGGGCTAGTTGCAGTAGATTGGGAAACCAGGTCTCCTTGGATGGAATTGATGGAAGATATACGAGAACACTACTCATACGCGCAGTAGGTCTCGCTTACTCGAATGACTGTGCTGCTCACCTCATTATCATCAAGCCCTGCATCCTTTCAATCACGTGAAGTTTCGGTTCCAATCCGTTACGTCTCTCTGCAGGCGTCCCACCTTCAACAGGTACATGAATTATTGGCTAGAGTGTTTTGGGATGGAATTAATGGTTTATTGCATTCTCTCATGTTCATAAGTTGCTCTCTCATGTAATTCAGTCAGCGACTTGCTTCAGTCCTCCCCTGAGCGTTGCTCGGTGATCGCCATGTATGGCAAAATCGTCATCGGTGTGGCCCTTTTGAGCTCGCCTCAGGAAGCATACATCACATATCTAGCCGTCAGAGCAGGTTGGGATAATTCCCAGGTAGCAACGTGAGTTGCAACTCCTCGACATTTACAATACTGCTTACGATCTTTATCTCTGTAGTACTATGCTATATCACCTGATTATGCTCAATCCACACAGAGATATCACACTCCACGTAGCTGCTGATAATCCGGCAATGGTGCGCTTTTGCTTCTGACTGGTGCTGGCACATATTTCTAAAAATTTGACTAGCTGCTGTATAATAGATTTGGATTCAAGGCCGAGGAGTTTATCACAGGGTTCTACGAAGACTACCTCGACTCTCAGTCGAGGGCATCTATGAATGCCTTCAGATTGCGTCTTCGACGATGACAAAGCAATCTTCAGATTAACATTGATCTAATCACCGGATCGACATGGACTTACGATCCAGTACTCCCTGGGTACTTTGTCGGAATAGCCATACCCGCCAAAGTCAAGGTACCAGTATGCGCCCGGCGTGTTAATCGCAATATTCCACCACCAGGGGCCAGGCACGACCGCAATGCTAGGAAGTCAACAGTAGCATACTCCGGATCTCATGAGTAGCAAAAACATATGTATGCTTTCATGTCCATGCTCCAATTCTGCTGGTCGGAAGCATCTCGTGCCATCACATGGGGAAAAATAAAAATTAACGGTTAAATATCATTTTCGCAGGAAATCCGACGGCAATTCACATGCTGACTGCTGGTTGAAACGGGTACTAATTTTGGTCGATTGCGATGATCATATAATATTATCGACTTGGTCATTAATGTCAGGACAGTGCAGAGTGCAGGATGTGAACTCAGCGCCATCAGCCATGTAATGATGCAGTACAACCAGTAATATGGATACAACACAGATCTAGTAATCTCCTACATCTAGTGCGCACAAAGCTGCTCTTTACCCGCAGCGTTGGCTCACTAGATGTTGTACAGCCAAGCTACCGTGATGTCATCAGTATGTGAAGCCTAACTTTCAGGGTTGAAAGAGGGGTATAAGACCTCATGCTTTGCGTATGATTTTTGTTGGACATCAATGGCAGACTCAATGGCCAGCCCAGTGCTAAACGATCAACGCGTTTTAGGAGTATACGTCGGGGGTGAGTCTGCACTTGTTTGTAGTTGGCCGGACCATAACAAGGTGCCTAACTGAACCCTGCAAGATTGACATTTCACGTTGCCGGTTGCCGTTCGCCTCCACTCGCCGGCCTGAGCATCTTTGTAAGTTAATGCTCGCTCTTTTGACGAGTTTGTGCTAGGCTTACGACTATCCTGTGACAATCGATAAAAGAAATTTACACGAAATTGTTTCAATGGTTCATATGTACTACCTGCAGGTTAAACTCATGTGGGGGGGTCAAAGTAGTGCACGGTAAGGGTCCTCTTTTACATTTCTCGCTACCCTCCATTTGTTACATCTGTCATATGTCATTAGTGTGCATTAACTTGTCTGTTCAAACTGGGCTCTTCGTCCACCTTGACATATGATTTTTACAGATCTCTTCGCAGTCGTATTCGCCAGGTCGGATTATGGCCGCTTGTGCCAGATTTTCATTGTACACAACTGTTATGGAGAATAGGATTAATGGCTCCAATTGTACGATGCTGCTGTCTACATAAGTACTGTAAGAACAGAGCAGTTTTCTATGTGCTGAGCGATTTCTAATTGATGTCGTCCCTCCTATTACATACGTGTGATTGCATAATATCATATTCTCCTTCAATTACTAGTTGGACTTCAAAGTCACCTCAACGTCCTCGCCTGCATGTGGAGCCAAATTTTGTGTCCACGTTGTCCACCGTCCACATTTTGACGTGTTAACCGCAACCACAGAGTCCACAAAGCAACGGGTCATTATTCTGTCCAGAATGGCAAGAACTAAGCAATGTACTGTCCAATTTCCACAATATCCACACCTCCAAAGCGATAGGCCACAATCCACAGGTAGCTTGATCAATAGTATATAAACCCCACATGGGGGGGGCTGCTCGGTATCACCTCCAGCCTCGCAACTTCTCTTCTTCCAAGCAAGCTCAAATCATCACTATGCAATCCCAAAGTCAAATGTCTTATTATGCTTCTCCCTACAAGGTCCAAAATGCTCCCAAGAAGAGATGTATGACGAGGGAGGAGCTTGACATCCTCGAACCTTACTATGCCAAGAGAACTCACCCCACAAAGCACGAGATCGAATTAATAGCTCGAGTGCTTGAAATGTGAGTTTATATTCATTCACATAGTACGATTGCCCAAGCTGATCAAATGGATGAATAGTCCATTCACGAAAGTTGCAAGCTGGTTCAGTCATAAGCGCGCCAAGGAGGCTAGAGCACAACGGAGTGCCGAGTCATTTATAACGCAACGCCTCGGGAACATGACCATTCATGATACCGATTACATGACCTATTCGTATGACGACGACGAGCACGAGTCGCGTGGTGCACAAGGTGTCCCAAACCGAGCCGGTCTCGAGCAGGATGCCCTTTACCAAGCAGCCCGCGCCCGTGTGGCCATGATGGCAGGAATATCACCCCAGCAAGTCGATATGCAAACCCACAACATGCGCGCCTGCGTCTTGGCAATGGCCGACATGACACCACAGGAAGTCGATGCAGCGTTCATTCTGAACAACTTCAGGCAACGAATCGTCGTTCATCCTCGTAACAGATGACAATGTGATGTGTTTTCAAGCGTTTGGCTGACCCCTGGATGGTACCTGATTAGCGCTATATATCTGCTACGTGTGTGATGACTGCTTACCTATATTGTCATTTATCGATACCCAACATGAATATGATGTACTTATATTGACCCCAGCATGCACTTTGCACTGCAGTGAGGCAGCCCTTCATCTTCTAGCACAGGAAAGAAAGATCGCAGCTTACGATTGGGTGAACGATAAAAGATTCAAATTCTCATCGAAGAGATTCTATTGGTTGCAAGTCAGATCATTCACCAAATAAGTGCCGAAAGCCAGGCCAAAGCCACAGCTTGGCTTTGGCCTGAGCATGGCTCACTGAGCAAAAAGTCAACAAATACATTTGCAAACTTATCTAGGCTAGTAATCTGACAATACAGATATATCATCATCACTATTGTTCTTGTCATCCAAAATTAATGTGTCCCAACCCCGTTCGTCATCTGCAACATCACCCTCCTTCTCCGAAATATCAGCTTCGGTGTCAGAGTCATTGAGTTCTTCCACAAGTGATGATGGCCCAGCCTCACAAAACAAAAGATCACTGTGTAGTGAGCATTTAAGACTTTGGAGCACTTCCACTATATCACTTTTGAGTTGATTGCGTCATTTACTGATTGTGATTCCACCTTGTGAAAATGCTCATTCACTTGAGACAGATGGTGTCATGATGGAGAGATAGTCACATGCAAGTGACGCCCATGTCGGGTACCTCAGTGCATTGATCTTAAGCCACATCAGTAATGAGTTTTAGAGTAGCAATGATATACTCACACCCCACCACTGAATTGTGCTCATTCCAGCAGATGGAACAGCCTCAATAGTCTCAAGATAGCTTAAGAACTCAGCTCTCCATGGTCTTGATGGGTCTCTGACAGATGGGATAGCAGTGTTACTTGAGTCATTGTCATCAGAGTCACTAAGGACTTCTCGGATAAGCTTCTTCAGAGCACCTGCTTTACTTTTCTTACTTGTAGGCTCTGATGATGATGATGATGATGACATGGCTGTATTTAACTTGGAATGTTGTGCTTTGAACTTGATATGAATTTGAATCAGATTGAAAAAAATAAAGGTAGATGACCAACCACACCCTCAGCACAGGAAAGAACATCATCTTGGAGATGTTCAGGCCATTGTTTCTTAAAATATGACATTTTTACAGTTGGATCAAGCACTGTAAGTTATGATCAAAGTTAGCATGAATTAAGTCAATTATAGATCTGCATGCACACATGGCCAATATATATGCTGGTGTATTCATTGTCTTCTTGTAATATTCATCCACCTTCTCTGTTGCAGCTGTGAGTGTGGGTGCAAAGCGAGCATATTTTGCTCTTTTGGCATGTGAAGACCAAGTCTTGTACAGGGGGTTTCTAGTGCTGGAATGGCAAGATGTAAAGTTGAGCCCTTTTCAGACAAAAATGCTTGTTGAGTGACATCAGCATATGAGAGAAGATCTGCAAATTGTCTGACATGCATCCATTCAGCAGCTGACAGCTGTAGGAAATCAATCTTGGTGTCGTTTTAAGATTATGCTCCTGTTGGCCCATCTCATATACAAATGTATCAACATGCTATACCAAACATTCAGATATAATGAGCACATAGTAGATATCAAGACCAAACTTACATCCTTATTTGTTTCAGCACAGTTCAGTTTGGTCAGCAGCAACTAGTTGGTGTTCAGTGGCAAGTTTTGCAGCTTCTGTTACGACTGGGATAGTTCTCGATACGACTACTCAAAAGAGAGTGACGGTCGTACGATATCAGCGTCGAAGTACAAAAGAGTACTATGCTTCGA
>MU172999.1:114458-128927 GCA_016695475.1 Suillus decipiens
CTGTGGAGTAAGCTTGGGAGGACATCCCAATTTGGAATTTTCCTTATCTGGTATATTCTTCTTGATAACTGTAGCAATAGTAGACTTGCTAAGACCAGTTTTGGAAGCAATTTGCCTGGTAGATAAACCAGAAGTGTAGAGAACAAGAATATTATCCCTTTGAGCAGAGGAGATGGGCTTCATGACAATGATGTTGATTTCATGATGTTAGATGGGTTTATATATTGAAATAATATTAAAATCAGACCATATTATTATTATGACACCACTTTAATTAAGAATATTTTATATAAATGGTCTGATTTTGTGATTTTAATACAAAGTCAAAAAAGTGTCCAAATGAGTCATAAGATTAGAATTATCATATCCCACCCATATAAGGTCACGTTCACATGCTGCATAGCTCAGATTCAAGCCATGATACAGAGCTTTCAGACATGTCCCTATACCTCTATATTATGTTCAGGTGCTGACTTGCTATTGTCCAATTAGTCAAAAATGCACAAACATTTGGACACTTTTTTGAGCCACTGTATGACTCAAAGTTCATACTTAGCACTAACAATGTATAGTTCTTTTTCTATTGTTTCTAGATATGAACCTGTCATAGTATATATAGTCTTTCCAACTAAGACTGAGTTCTTTTTCTATCATTTCTAGTTTCTAGTTCGGACATCTTCGTTCCTTTACAATGTGGCTCATCAGGATGTGTCTATTGAAATAAGAAGTGTCTAAGAAGGTCAGATAGGTGAGGAATATCAAGTTCATCAGTGAGTTCAGGAATGGTTTGAGCACAATTTTTGCCCTCTATACAGTATGTTCAGTATCACATTGAAAAAGCAGGAAAAAAGGACACCTATGGTGGGTTTTTGCCAGCTGTATGAATGCTTGTAGAACTGTGGGCCCATTATCTATGTTGATCAAGGGAGGTGGAGGCAGTGCAGGTATGGGTGGGGCAGGTGCAGGTGCATGCATATCTGCTGCTGCTGTTATGATTGCCATTGTGGTTGCAGTTGTGGTAGCTGCTGTTGCTGCTGCTGCGAACATCCATGTGAGTGCTGGTGCTAGCACAAGAGAAGATGTTACAATCATATGTACCCCTATGCACTTTTCCTTTACATAAGCTGTACTACTATAGACCATACTTCTCACTGTCTGAACTACAGTATGACTGTTGTACTTACATGGTACTGCCACATTATACTATATGTTTCTTGTTTCCTTTTTGTTTCAAACTGCCATGCTTTCCACATTAGGTGCAGTACTTATGTTCTCATTTTAGTCTTGGTCTGTGTGCACATATTGGCCTATTTAAGCACAGTACATTGCTTGTAGATTCTTCACTTTAATCTTACTGGGTTTTACCTGGAATCCTCTTTGCTAGAGCCTTGCAACTCTAGTTGTCTGAATTGTCTTTCTAAGTCTTAGCACTCCTAAGCCTTAGTTATGGAACATGATCTTGAATTCAACTCAGCCAGTCTAGTCCTCACTCAGAACTTAACTATCTTTGTTGTCTTATTAGAACCATTATTCTTTTCTTTGGTAGATACTGAACAACTGTCACTCTCCTTTGAGTAGTCATGTCACAACCAACCCCAGTCATAACAAAAGATTAAAGTCTCAAGAATGCTGCACATCTGTGCATGCCAAAAACCCTGAAATCTGAAATCTTGGCCAAAGATGCATGAGTACTGATACTGACATAGCAATGTCTGGATCATCTTTGACACCAGTAAAGATTGTAATACCAGAGCTTAAAGCTGGGTTACTGACAACATTTGATGGCACACCATCCAATGCCAAGAGATGGCTGTATTTAGTCAAAACCTACTTCTCCCTGAACAGCACATACTATGATACTGACAAAAAGCAGATAGCCACCACCCTTGCTTACATGAAGGATGGCACTGCCAGAGCATGGGCATTAAACTTCTACACTAGTGTATTTGAAGTAACTGGAGGAAAGTGGGGAAAGTTTGATGAGTTTGAAAAGAAATTTAGAGCATTGTTTTGCACCACTGACAAGAAGGTCAGCACCATGACTAAAACTGGTGGGATCAAACACACTGGAAGTCTGACTGACTACATAGCCAAGTTCAAAACACTTATGGTCAAATCATTGTTGAAAGAAAGTACTTCTTTCATTTACTTTTTCAAACAAGGCTTGAAGCCTGGACTCCAACATGCCATCTGTCAGATGGAAATAGTCCCTATGACTATCAAAACATATATTGCTGCTGCTATTAACCTCAATGCTAATTGGGAAAGGTGCATTGCAGTCAGAAAGGGAGATGGGAACAGAAGAAAGAAGAACAGGAAGTACATCCCACCTCCCAGGAGAACTGACTCAAATGCCATGGAGGTGGATTGCCTCACTGAAGCAGATTGTCATGAATACATAAAGAAGAGACAATGCTTCCATTGTGCTCAGACTAGACATTACACTAATGCATGTCCAAAGAAGAAAGTTCCTGTTAGGAAACAGGAGATTGAAAAAGAGTCAGAAGAAGAAGAGGTGAGAAGGTTAAACAAGGATTTTCAAACTAGAGGGCTGGGCCAACAACAGACTCTCCTATTGTACCTTTGAGACTTATATGAAAAGTAGGTGAAAGAAAGGAAATGCACATTCTGTTTACCCTCTTTTTGAAAGTCTGAAGGGAATCCATTAAAACCACTACCATCATTGATTCAGGAGTGGCAGGAATGTTTATATCCAAAGACTTTGTTCATGATCATCATATCAAAACACATATCCTTTGGAAACCATTCAAAGTAACAACTGCAGATGGAAGATACTCCAAGAGCAGACAAATCTCATGCTATTGCATCTTACACATCAAAGTAGATAAAAAAGTAATAATTGGAAAATTTAATGTCACAAGATTGGGGCAAAGGAATCAGATCCTCCTTGAAATCCCTTAGCTATGAGTGATGAACCCCCAGATTGATTGGGCAGCCAAAACCATCATGCTCCCTGCTATAGAATGTTTGAAGGAGATAGAGAAACTTATAGATGATGCATGTGAAGAAAATCACCTTTGACCAATGTTCTGAGAAAGGAAAAAGAAACAATGGCAGAACTTGAAACTGTCAAAACCAGTGACAGAAGAAATTGAAAGTAGTGACACCTACATTGTACTGCTACCAAAAACAATAAAAGTCCAGGAGTCAGAGGAGTTAAAACCTTGCCCTGAGAAAAGGAAGGCAGAGCTAGAAGAATCATTCCACCTCAGACCTAGGAGAGAAGAACAGAGACCTATGGAAGAACAAAAGAGAGGGAAGAGGAAAGCAGAATGGAGTATCAGCCACAAAAGAACACCTCCTCCACTATTCACCTCTATAGAAGAAATCCCAGAAGAGGAAGCCATCCATGAACCTGTGCCAGGGTTGTTACCTATGGAAGAGGATGAAGCATATGATACAAAAGAAGATGTATGGATGGATGTACCAGAAGAACTGGTTCACAATGTGGCAGACTATCCCTTGGAGGAAGGAGAATTTTCAGTGAAATATGCACTTGATGGGGAAATGGTTAGGATTATTGAGGACATCTCCATGGATATCCCTCTTACTTGTGATGGAACCTCCTATGCTGAACAACATGTTACGCATCTCAAGTTTAGCAGTAAATCTCAGAAGTTTGCAACAGCAGAGAAAGAGGCAAAGGAAAAGAGTTTTGAAGAGCTCATCCCATCATAACTCCATGATTTTGCAGATGTATTTGTTAAAGATGAGTTAAACCATCTACCACCAGAATGACTAGGCACAGATCACCACATCAAAACCAAACCAGGGTATGTCCCTTGAGTATCCAAGATATACCCACTATCACCCAGGGAAAGAGAAGCAGTCAAAACATTTATCAATGAGAATCTAGCTAAAGGATTCATTTTGGAATCAAAGTCACCTCAAGTTAGCAGCTTCTTCTCTATAGGGAAGAAAAGCAGAGACCTTAGGCTAACACAAAACTACTAGTACATCAATGAATGGACAGTAAAGAATGTGTATCCACTCCCCCTCCCAACCACTCTGATAGCTCAACTTCATGACATGAGATATTTCACTAAGATGGATATCTGTTCTGGATATAATAATATCAGAATTTACCCTGATGATCAATGGAAAGTCACATTCACAACCAAATTTGGGTTATATGAACCAAATGTCATGTTCTTTGGCTTGTGTAACTCCTCTGCCACATTCCAAGCCTATATGAATCACATGTTCCAACAAGAACTTAACAAAGGGTGGCTGATCATTTATATGGACAACCTCCTCATATTCTTGAAAGATTTGGAGGAACACCACCAGCAGACTGGGAGAATATTGGATAAGCTTTGAGCTGAAACATTATATTGCAAACCAGAGAAATGTGCTTTCAATGTCAAAGAAGTCAAATACTTGGGAATGGTTATTTGTCTGGGGCAGGTCAAGTAAGATGTTAAAAAGGTTGATGGAATCTGCAAATGGGCAATGCCCATGAAGTACACTCATTTCTGGGCTTCTGCAACTTCTATCAGTCATTTGTTCTGCATTACTCCAACGTAGCAAGACCCCTTATAGACCTCACAAAAAAAGATCAAAAGTTTGAATGGTCATCCACAGCACAAACCACCTTTGATGCACTGAAAAAGGCCTTTACAAGTAAACCAATCCTCTGCAACCCTGACCCTCTGAAGCAGTTTACTATTGCAACAGACACCTCTCTGATGGCAATTATCAGAATTTGATATTAAGCTCCACCACATAGCAGGTGTCAAGCTAGCAGCCCCTGATGCTCTTTCTTGCTGCCCAGACCATGGTGACAGAAAGAATGATAACACTGATCAGATCCTTCTTCTGGATACTATGTTTATCTGCCTCCTTGATGACAATCTTAGTAATGCACTTTGCTCATCTGACCTGTTGGAAGACCCTATGTTCCACATAGCTTCAGATGCCCTTGACAGCATATGTCTTCCCCCCATGAAGTCTGCTCTCTGATTGGATGATCAACAATGATATCTTGTACTTTAAGAATTGCACATATAGTCCCCCTGCACATCTCACTAGTATCTTAGCCTAATATTATGATCATCTCATGGCCAGACACCTGGGCCATTTTAAGACAGAAGAATTGGTTAAGTGTGAAGCATGGTGGCCAGCCATGGTATATCTGAAAATATGTTGAAGGCTGTGCCTCTGTATCATATTCCATACATCTGATCTCAGATCCAATCTGATCCAATCTGATCCAATTGATCCTACTTCTATCCGGACCACAGATCCGATCCAGATCACCCATCTGAAACCCCTAGCTTCTTATGTTCTAAGTCCACTGTGCATACTTGCTTCTATCCCCTTTCGGTGATCTACCTGTACTGGTGTCCTGGCTGTGGATATTCCTGTCCTGCTTACTGATCTGTTACCTGTGCTTCATATCTGACTCGCATTTACTGATCCGCTGCGCATTTACTAATAGACTTCCGTTATACTTTGTGCATAGCCCTCCAGTTCCAGACTCACTGATTATCCATACTATCTACCTACAGTATATAAACTGCATGTACAACTCTAGAGAACCTTAGTTTGAATATCATCTTAGATTCTGCTCATTCCATTCCTCTGAAACTTGAGCCTCTTCTAGCTCTAGTATCTTCTGAGACTTAGGATTGATTCCTACACTTTACACTTCCGACTCTACCTTCAGTAGTCTATATCCATTAGTTTCTAGTATGGACCTCATCTGATACTAGCCCTATATCTTGAATCCATCTGTACGCTCTGGATACCCTTCAGATGTACTCTTCCCATCCATATGTTCCAGATACCCTTCAGATGTACCATATCTGATACCTTCAGACCTTCAGATCTGTCATGCAAGCACCTTTGGATCCTCAGATGTATATTACTCCTCTGAAATAAGGGGCAATACTCAGGAAAGGGGCATAGTGTATGAACTGAGACCAAAGCCCTTCAAATCCTTCACCTATTGAGTATGGTCTTAACACTCTGTCAGCAAATGAAGACCAATACTCACCATATGTAACCTCCCCTGACTCCCATTTCCTCCTTGGCCACATGCTCCTTCTCTCAAATCTCTGTTGATCTTATTACTGACCTCCTAGTCTCCAGTGGCTTTGACAGTATCATGGTTGTGGTAGGCCATGGGCTTATGAAGATAATTATCACTCCATGCCATAAAATGATCATATCAGAAGGAGTTGCCAAGTTATTTTTAAAACATATATATTGCCACTTTGGTCTACATGACAAGGTCATTTCTGATAGAGGCCCACAATTTCTCTCATGATTCTCAAAAGAACTAGCCTGACTCCTTAAATATACAATCATCCCATTCACAGCTTATCACCCTCAGACTGATGGACAGACAGAAAGATTAAACCAAGAATTAGAAACATACCTTCAGATCTATTGTTGCAATAACTCAGAAGACTGGGTTGAACACCTTTCTATTGCAGAATTTGTCCATAATCATCAAAAACACAATGCTTGAAATGCTTCTCCTTTCTTTCTGATGATGGGATATGAACCTTGAGCTATTTCCCATCTGATCACTGATTCCACAGTTCTGACAGCAGAGGAATGGGTTTGTACACTCCAGAAGATCAGAGAAGAGGTCATATTATGTTACAATATCACAATGCAGAAAATGGCAGAACAATCTTATGGACAAAAATATCAACCCTAGAAAGTAGGCAATAAGGTCTGGCTATCAGCTGAAAATCTATGACTAAAATTACCATCAAAGAAACTAGCTCTGAAAAGATATGGACCATTTACTATTACCAGAGTACTGTCCCCTATCACATTCAAGCTCCAATTACCACCATAATGGAAGATTCATAACATATTCCATGCTTCTCAGCTATGTCCTATAGCAAAAATGATGTCCACAGCCCAAACTTCCTAGAACCTCCACCTGATGTCATAGAAGAAGAAGAATATAAAGTGGAAGCTATATTGTTCCATAGAGGAAATGGAAAATGCTGACAGTACCTGGTGACATGGAAAGGGTACTCATTAGCAGATAATGAATGACTCCCAGAAGAGAATCTAGACAATGCTGTGGAGCTCCTTCAGGCCTATAAAAAGTAACACAAACTCTAACAATTTCCCAATCCTTGAAACACCACTTGATGATTTCATAATACTATTATGTCCAACATCCTTATCCCTGCAACCCCTTCTATGTCTGATGCCTCCATCATAACAGAATTGTCTATCACAACCTTTACCACTGACACCACTGATGCCTCTGTCACCTCAGTACAATACAGGTCCCCAACCATCCAAGACTATACCTAACCTATCATGGTCATCACCACCTCTAGAGAAGATGATAACTGCCACACCAATGCCAAATGATTCAAGCATAATATGGATGACCTCAAAGAATACATGTTCATTGAAGCTGTCCTCATGTGTGAGGAATATGCCACTGAAGTCAACAACATTATTGTCCAAAAAGACACTTTTGCTGCATCCCTTGTCATCTATATCATCAGAAACACCATCTTACTTGAGCAATGGGCTTGAAGAATCTCACACCAAGAAACTTGCATCAGCATTATGCACCTTCAAAGGCACATTAGGACTCATGCTTTACAGTGAGGTGCAAAACTGTTGCAATGTTTGGTACTTTTCAGTGTACACAATGTAGTGCCTGTATGCTTGGGAATTATGCTTAGCATTAGTGAGACATCATGTAGTACAGACTGTTAGCTACAATCTGACACTTGGATCACATGATGTGGCCTTGAGCATGTGAAGATATAACCATTTTAAGGCAGAGATGCCATTATAACAGTTTTGCACCTGGTATAATAATTAAGGTATTTGAAAAATATCAGTACTTGGTATAACCTCCTTTGGCCTTAATTACTGCCTCAATCCTCCTAGGCATACTTTCAATCAAATTCTGACATACCTCAGCTGATATATCATTCCATTCCTTCTCAATCCTTTTCCACAACTCCTTTAATCTCTTAGGGGTGCTCATACTCTGCAAGCCTTCTTTTGAGGTGACCTCAGAGATGTTAGGTCAGGAGACTGTGTAGGCCATACTATATTCCTACATTCCTAGTCATATCACCATTTCTTGACCTTTTTGCAGGTATGCTTAGGGTCATTGTCCTGCTGAAAGATGACATCAGAAGGATTAAGATAATAAAACTCCAGGGAATTCTGAAGTTCATCCTTCAAAATTTGAAGGTAAAGATTCCCATTCATCTTACCACCAATTTTAGTAGCATAGCCAACTCCTTCCCAGGTCATACAGCCCCACATCATCACAAAACCTTCACTAAACTTGATAGTTCCTTATACCAATCTGTCACTGAGCCCCTCTCCTGACTTTTTCCAAGCACATTTGCAACCATCTGACCCTAGGCAATTAATCTTGGTTTCAATCAGACCATATGACCAACTTCCAGTCGTCAAAAGTCCAGTCTTTGTGAGCATAGACAAAGTCCAAGCATGCTTTGCAATGTCCAGCAGCAAGTAGAGGGTGTTTGGACTTGACTACAGCTTTCATCCCAGCTTTTTTCAGGTGGCAACAAGTGGTACTTGGATGAAGAGGTTGATTAATAATATTTGAAAGACATTTGGTCACTTGGACAGCAGTTTCTGCCTTCTGAGTGGAGATGAGATGGATAGTATGGTGAATGTTGGCAGAGGAAAGCTTAGTTGGATGACCACCAGTGGACTTTTTCAAGGAGAGATGCTCTTTGGAATGAAGCCTGGAGATAGTAGCAGTGCTGAGACCAGTTGTAGAGACAATAGTGTGAATGGAATAACCAACATCAAGCTAAGAGAGAATGGAGTTCTTTTGAGTGGTAGAGAGAGATCTCATGGTGGTAATGGTTGAGAATAAAGAAGTGTGGGAGAAGTTTCAAACTCAGACATAATAGTTCCATGTATATCTTTATTTGTATCAGCAAATAACAGCAACTATTCTTTAATTTGACTAAAATCCTACCATCTATATCAACAGGTGCAAAACTGTTACAATGGTATTTTTGCCTTAAAATAGTCATATCTTCACATGCTCAAGGCCAAATCACATGATCAAAGTGTCAGATTATAGCCAATGGTCCATACTATATGATGTTTCACTAATGCTATGCATAATTCCCATGCATACAGGCACTACATTGCATACACTGAAACATTGTAACAGTTTTGCACCTCACTGTATGTCTGCTCCCTCATGGGTTTGAGGAAGATATTAGAGAAGCTATGCACATTGTTAATTCTAGAGCAAGTGGAGTTGCTCAACCACCAAGCCCTCATCAAGATGATGCACAAATGCTACTCTCAATTACCACCTTCCCTCCAAATCCTTGCTCTAATATTTGCAATCTCATTGGCCTTCTTGCCACTGTGCAGGAAGTTAGTCAAAGACTGTATAGCATTGTGCTCCTGCAAATGATTCTACAAAATCATCTAGTATAGGAGGTAATCCTGCATCACATATGGTGACCTTTTTCAATGGCTGCAAACCATGTACAATTCTGAGTTTTCCATTCTTCTTAATCACACAAAACCATCAGGAGTAATAAGATGATTGGCTTGCTTCATATACTTGTTATGACTGGGGTTGGTCACATCATGACTACTCAAAAGGGAGTATCAGTCATTTGGTATCTGTACCTAAGCAAAAGAGCAAAGGTTCAGTAGATGACAAAGACAGGTGAGTCTCATAGAGAGGACTAGACTGGCTGAGTCAAATACAAAGCTAGTTTTGAGGGCTAAGGCTTAGGTGTGCTAAGACTTAGAGAACAATTCAGATGACTAGAGTTGCAAAGCCCTAGCGAAGGAGATTCCAGGTAAAACCCAGTAAGATTAAAGTAAGGAATCTACAAGCAGTACACTGTGCTTAAATAGGCCAATATGTGTGCACAGACAAAGACCGTAACAAGTACGTGTGTAGCAAAGTAAATATGGAAGGCATGGATGTAAGATGACATCAGAAAACATAGAAGGTAAAATATGGTGTGGCAGAGCCACGTAGTTACAACAACTGGTTTGTAGACCATATCGTGAGATGGATGGTCCATGGTCATACATGCATTATGTAATTGAGTCTAGCGAGAATAATGGAGAAAAATGTATAGGGGCACATACAACTGTAACATTACCCCCTTTGTTAATGGTAAAGACACTGTCTTTAATCACTTTGATTAGCCCAATAGATTGGGTTGTCTGAGATGAAGTGGCCATCTTCATCATAGTCATTTTCAACCTCCCTTGCCTCATCCTGCTCCTGACAGGCCCTCGTCTATTTATTGTCTTCTTCTAATTCCCAAGCTGCAAGTGCTGCATAAAAGTTGGGGTGTTTAAAGTCTTTGATAGGAAACCCAACATCTTTTCCTTTTAACAAGGGACAATAGATGGATAGATGTCTGGGGGTGATGACATGGCAATACACACAGTGATATTGCTCGCAGGTCTTATGATGATGACCTGTACCTTGACAGATTCGACAGATGCAATTTTCATTGGGGTTAGAAGTGGATGTGTATAAAGGAGGGGCAATAGTGACATTACTGTAAGCAGGGTCCTGACTTTGCGACCTTCATTGTTTTCCTGCTGCCTTAGTTTTCATAAGCAGGTGTGAGTGTTTTGGGATGTGGGTATGAAAGGGGTGTTCAGATACAGGTTTTACTTCTTCTTGCTCAGTAGCTGCAATGAGCTCTCCTGTAGTGGAAGGTGATGTAGCACCTAAGGTGGCAACAGGGATGAATTCTGGAAGTTGTACTATAACTGGAGGGAGGAACTCTGGAGTGGGTTCATATAGTCCAGCAGGATGTTCTTCTGTCCAGGTCTTTATGGACTTTGGTGATGGTGCCAATGCACATGGGTATGATGGGGGAGTGGACTGCTGCTGGATAATGGTTTGGATTGGATTGACTGTTGCAACTGGAGATGGGGTGCATTCAGTTTCATAGTTACATAGTACATTTACTACATCAGAGATGGCTTGCCAAGCTTCAGTGGATGTGTCAGTTGATTGTTGGATGTTATGGACAATAGTGGCAGTGGTGGTAGATACTTCTTGAATGGCAGCCAGGAGGCCAACAAGATTACTAATATTAGAATGGGGAATGTGGTATCTGTGAGAACAGCTCTGCTAGCTTCCACCTCGTTAGATGGGTTGTGTGGTCTAAGGGTTCCTTTTGCCCTATCATTAACCTTCTGAATAGCTTCTCTAAGATCTTCCTCAAACCCATGAGGCAGCAGGTGTAAAGCATGAGTCCTAATGCACCTTTGAAGGTACATAATACTAAGACGAGTTTCCTCATGTTCGATTCTCCAAGCCCATTGCTCGAAAAGAATGGCATTTCTGATAATATGAATGACAAGGGATGCTGCAAAGGCATCCCTGTATATGATGATGTTGTTGACCTCAATGGCATACTCTTCACACATGAGGACAGCTTCAATGAAGGTATATTCTTTGAGGTCATTGAGGTAGCATGTGAATTGTTCTATGTTAGTGTTGCAGGTATGATTCTCTGCTGGAGTTGTGACAACTGCGATGGGGCGTGGATAATCTCTGGGGACAGGGGAGCAGTATTGAACTAGTATGACAGTGGCGTTAGTGGTATTGGTGAAGCCTGCAATGGATGATTCAGTGGAAAGGGAGACATCAGATGCAGCAGGTGTAGCAGGGACAAGGACATTGGAAGACATAGAGCAAATTGTTGAAGGTGATATTTCATCTGTAGTTGATTCTGGGTAGTGGTTGATTCTGGATAGCTTCAGAGTTTGTGTTGTCTTTTACATGCTTTAAGAATCTCTCCAGCATTCTCCAGGTTTTCTTCTGGTAACCACTCATTATCTGCTGATGAATACCCTTGCCACATCACCAGGTACCATCGTCATTTGCCATTTCCTTTATGGGATAGAATGGCTTCTACTTCATACTCCTCTTCTTCTTCTATGATGTCAGGAGGCGGTTCTAGAAAGTTCGGACTGTGGACATCATTTTTGCTATAGGACAATAATTGTGATGCATGGAATGTGTTATGTATTTTCCACTGTTTTGGGAGCTGGAGTGTGAACATGATTGGAGATAATACTGCAGTAACTGAGAATGGTCCATATTGTTTGGGCGTGAGTTTTCTCAATGGTAATTTCAATCACAGATTTTCTGCTGATAACCATACTTTGTCTCCTATTTTCCATGGTGTGTACTTCTGTCCATATGACCTTTCCACCATTTTCTGCATAGCAATGTTATGGCATGATATGGCTTCCTCTTGAATCTTTTGAAGCATACAGACCTGTTCTTCTGCAGTAGGGACTGTAGAATTGGGGATGAGGTGAGGGATGGCACAGGGTTCATATCCCATCATGAGGAAGAATGGTGATGCATTTTGTGCATTGTGTTTTTGATGATTGTGTATGAATTCAGTGATCAGGAGATGCTCTACCCAGTCCTCTGGGTTGTTATTGCAATAGATCTGTAAATAGGTTTCTAGTTCTTGATTTAGACGTTCTGTTTGTCCATCTGTCTGTGGGTGATAGGTGTTATGACTGGAGTTGGTCACATCACAACTATTCAAAAGAGAGTGACATTCATTAAATATCTGTACCTAAGCAAAAGAGCAAAGGTTCGGTATACAACAAAGACAGACAAGTCTCATAGAGAGGACTAGACTGGCTGAGTTGAATAAAAAGACTAAGTTCAAGACTAAGACTTAGGTGTGCTAAGACTTAGAAGATGATTAAGACAACTAGAGTTGCAAGGCTCTAGTGAAGGAGATTCCAGGTAAAACCCAGTAAGATTAAAGTAAGGAATCTACAAGCAATACACTGTGCTTAAATAGGCCAATATGTGCACACAGACCAAGACCATAACAAGTAAGTATGTAGTAGAACAAATACAGAAGGCATGGATGTAAGACAACACCAGAAAGCAGAAGAGGTAAAGTATGACATGGCAGAGCCATGTAGTTACAAGGACCGGTTCATAGACTGTGTCACAAGACAGATAGTCCATGGTCATACATGAATTATGTAAAGAACAAAATAGGAGAAAATGTATAGGGGCATGCACAATTGTAACATTACCCCCGTATTTATGTTAAAGACACCGTCTTTAATCACTTTGATTAGCCCAATAGATAGGGTCATCTGAAATGAAATGACCATCTTCATCAAAATTATTTTTGACTTCCCTTGCTTCATCTTGCTCCTGGCACTCCTGTGCATACCTCTTGTCTTCTGCTAGTTTCCAGGCTGCTAACGTAGCGTAGAAGTGGGGATGTTTGAAATCTTTAATCAGGAATCTGACATCTTTTCCCTTTAACATGGGACAATAGATGGAAAGATGTCCAGGGGTGATGACATGGCAATACACACAGTGATATTGGTCACAGGTCTTATGGCGATGACCTGTACCTTGGCAGATTCGACAGATGCAATTTTTGTCAGGGTTGGAAGCGGATGTGCATAAAGGAGGGGCAACAATGACATTACCATAAGCAGGGTCCTGACTTTGCAACCTTCATCATTTTCCCACTGCTTTAGTCTTTGTAAGTGGGTGCGAGTGCTTCAGGATGCAAGCATGAAAGGGCCATTCAGGTACTGGTTTTACTTCCTCCTGCTCAGCAGCTGCTATAAGCTCTTCTGTAGTAGCTGATGATGTGGTGCCTAAAGTGGCAATAGGGACAAACTCCAGGAGTTGTACTACAACTGGAGGTAGGAATTTGGGGGCAGGCTCATATAACCCTGCTGGATGTTCTTTGATCCATGTTTTAACTGGTTCTGTTAGAGACGTGCTCAGAGGGTTAACGGATCATAAAGGGCTTTGGCCTCAGCTCATATGCTGTGCCCCTTACCCGAGTATTGCCCCTTAATTTCGGATGAAGTCCTAGGGAGAGTTCTGGTGAAGTCTGGATGTAGTCCAGACAAACTCTAGGGTAGGATAGCTCAATAGAGCTCCGAAGGACTTCCAAATGAGTGCGGGAATGCGCCAGAACTATTCCTGGATGATAGAGGATGATGACAAGACTACTTGGATGAAGTCCAGAGTAGAATAGTGAAGGATGTTACAATAGGATGAAGGATAGAATAGGACTGGACCATAGGACCATAGGACCAAGGGTCTGAGGGTCCAAAAGTCCAAGGATCCGAAGGTCCAAGGATCCAAAAGTAGGAGTAGTGGAGTGTTGGATGGATAACAGATGGACAGATGGATGGATGGACGGATGGATGGATGGACGGATGGATGGATGGACAGATGGATGGATGGACAGATGGATGGATGGACAGATGGGTAAACGGACAGATAGATAGATGGACAGATGGACGGATAGATGGATGGATGGACAGATGGACAGGTGTACGGATGGATGAAGTGGTATAACTACTATAGAGGAGTAGGCCTGGATGTGAAGTAGAGAGAGTATAGACTACTTTGGACAAGGTCTGAAGTAGAAACTAACAGAGGAAGACTAC
>MU172999.1:129157-143519 GCA_016695475.1 Suillus decipiens
TACTGTAGGTAGCATGCTGGAAGGTAGGTAAGCATAGTCCAAGGCTATGTCAGAAACATAATAGTAAGTACAGCAAAACATCAGGCTATGAACTCGGAGATGAAACTTGTATAGAATAACTTATTGAGACGGAGGCAGAGATAACCGATAGCCGGAGGCAGAGATGACCAAGAGGTGAAGGGAGGAATGACCAAGAGCTGGTGGCACAGGTATATCCCAAAAGGGGTAATGCGCAGGTGCACGGGAATGATTTCGGATATGAACACGGACTGGATATGGACACGGATTGGATATGGATTGGATATGGATCAGATGAGTGTCTCGGATCAGATCTGGATCGGACGAGTGTATCAGATCGGATATGTGAACTGGATTGAGTGGGGATTGGATGGATGTGGATATGAGCAGGGTGTTATAGTGCAAGTCAAGTGTAGAATCCGGTATATGACAGGTTCTGGTGTTGGTGCCAGTGATCGGCGATATGATGAAGAAGTTGACTGCTGCTGGATGATGGTTTTAACAGGGTCAACAGTTAACTCTGAGGGCAAAGTGTGTTCTGCTTCATAGTTTTGTAGTACATTAACTACATCTGATATAGCCTGTTTGGCTTCTGCCAATGTGTCAGCAGATTGTTGGATGTCTTGGATGATGGTGGTGGTAGTGTTGGAGACCTCCTGAACAGCAGCAAGGAGGCCAATGAGATTGCTAATATTAGAGCAGGGGTTTGGAGGGAATGTGGTATCTGTAAGCGCAACATGGTTACTCTCCACCTCACAAGATGGGCTATGCGGTCTAAGGGTTCCTTTTGCCCTTGCATTAACCTTCTGAATAGCTTCTCTAAGGTCTTCCTCAAACCCATGAGGAAGCAAATGTAAAGCATGAGTCCTAATGTGCCTTTGAAGGTGCATAATACTGAGATGAGTTTCCTCACATTGGATTCTTCGAGCCCATTGCTCAAGGAGGATAGTGTTTCAGATGATATGAATGTCGAGGGAGGCTACAAATGTGTCCCTATGGATGATGATGTTGTCGACCTTGATGGCATATTCTTCACACACGAGGACTGCTTTGATGAAGGTGTATTCCTTGAGGTTGTCGAGGTATCTTGTGAATTGTTCTGTGTTAGTGTCACAGGTATGATCTTCTGCTGGAGTTGTGATGACTGCGATGGGATGGGCATAGTCCCTGGTGATGGGGGAGCAGTATTAGACTGGGGTGAGAGTGGCATTAGTGGTGTCAGTGAAGTCTGTAATAGATGATTCGGTGGAGAGGGAGGCATCAGTTGTGGCGGGTGTAGCAGGGACGAGGACATTGGAAGACATAGAGCTTATTTGATTGTTGGTAGAGTTCAACTGTGGTAGTTGATTCTGGGGAGATTTTAAAGCTTGTGTTGTCTTTTATAAGCTTTAAGAATTTCTCTGGCATTTGCCAGATTCTCTTCTGGTAACCATTTGTTATCAGCTGATGAATACCCTTGCCACCTCACCAAGTATCTTCAGCATTTTCTGCATCCTTTATGAGATAGAATGGCTTCTACTTCATATTCTTCTTCTTCTTTGATGACATCAGGAGGTGGTTCTAGGAAGTTTGGGCCATGAACATCATTTTCACTATAGGATGATAATTGTGATGCATGGAATGTGTTATGAATCTTCCATTGCTTCAGGAGCTGAAGTGTGAACGTGATTGGGGATAATACTACAGTGACCAAGAATGGTCCATATCTTTTGGGTGCTAACTTCCTAGATGGTAGTTTCAGTTGTAGATTTTCTGCCAATAACCAAACTTTGTCTCCTATTTTCCATGGTGTGTACTTCTGTCCATACAATCATTCTGCCATCTTTTGCATGGCAATATTATGACATGATATGGCTTCTTCTCTGATCTTCTGAAGCATATGAACTCATTCTTCTGTGGTTGAGACTGTAGAGTTGGGGATAAGGTGAGGGATTGTGTGTGGTTCATATCTCATCATGAGGAAGAAAGGTGATGTGTTTTGTGCATCGTGTTTTCTGTGGTTATGTATGAATTTGGCATGTCCTTATTGATGGTCCAGTCTGATAAGGCAGACTTCATGGGTGGAAGACAGACTCCATCTAGAGCATCAGAAGCTGTTTTGAATACAGGATCATCAAGCAGGTCTGAGGAGCATAGAGTATCAGCAAGTTTGGTATCCAGGAGTTGAATGAACATGGAGTTGGGGAGTAAGATTTGGTCTGTGTTATCATCCTTGCCTGTACCATGATCTGGTCGTCAGGAAAGCGCGTCAGACACAGCGAGTTTACTTCCAGTGACATGGTGGAGTTCAATGTCAAATTTGGATAAGAATAACTGCCAATGTGCTTGTCTTCAGGTCAATTTCTGAGTGGTATTAAAATATAGGAGGTTCTTATGATCCATGAAGACAATGATAGGGTGGGGATTCCCTACCAAATAGTGACACCACTCAGATAAAGCCCATATAACTGCAAGTAGTTCTCTGTTGAAGATCTGATAATTTCATTCTGTGGGGGCCAGGGATTGCAATAGATAAGTGCATGGGTGATATACCCCATTCTCATCTGTCTGAAGGAGAACTCCTCTGGTGACTACTAATGAAGTGTCTGTGGCAATAGCGAATTGTTTGAGTGGGTCTGGGTTGTGAAGTACTGGTTTACTCGTGAAGGCATGTTTCAACTTCTTGAATGATTCTTGTGCATCTTTGTTCCAGTAGAATTTTCAGTCCTTTTTTGTTAGGTCAATGAGGGGTCTGGCAATATCAGAGTAGTGGGGAACAAAGGAGTGATAGAAGTTGCAAAATCCTAGAAATGAGCATGCTTCTGATATGGTCATAGGTGTCTCCCATTTTCTAATCCCCTCTACCTTCTCAATATCCGAAGTGACTTGTCCTGGACGGATCACCATACCAAGGTATTTGACCTCTTCTGTGTCAAATGTACACTTCTCCAGCTTACAATAAAGCATTTTCATTCTGAGTTTCTCTAGGATTCACCTTGTTCATTTCTGTCATATTCCATACATCTGATCTGATCTGATCTGATCGATCCTGCTTCTATCCGGACCACAGATCTGATCCGGATCACCCATCCAAGAGCCCCAGCTTCTCATGTTCTAAGTCCACTGTGCATACTTGCTTCTATCTCCTTTCGGTGATCTACCTGTACCGGTGTCCCGGCTGTGTATATTCCTGTCCTGCTTACTGATCCATTACCTGTGCTTCATATCCGACTTGCATTTGCTGATCTGCTGTGCATTTACTAATAGACTTCCATTATACTTTGTGCATAGCCCTCCAGTTCTGGACTTGCTGATTATCCGTACTATCTACCTACAGTATATAAACTGCATGTACAACTCTAGAGAACCTTAGTTCGCATATCATCTTAGATTCTGCTCATTCTGTTCATCCGAACTCGATCCTCTTCCAGCTCTAAGTATCTTCTGAGACTTAGGATTGATTCCTATAGTCTACACTTCCAACTCTACCTCCAGTAGTCTACATCTGTTAGTTTCTAGTACGGACCTCGTCCGCTACTAGCCTTATACCTTGAATCCATCCGTGCACTCCGGATACCCTCAGGACGTACTCTTTCCATCCATATGTTTTGGATATCCTTTGGACGTACCATATCCAATACCTTCAGACCCTTGGATCCGCTACGCAAGCACTTCCGGACCCTCAGACATAGATTACTCCTCTGAAATAAAGGGTAGTACTCAGGAAAGGGGCACAGTGTACGAACTGAGGTCAAAGCCCTTTGGATCTCTTGCCTATTGAGTATGGTCTTAACAGTTTCCTGTGTTCTTCAAGGTCATTCAAGAAGATCAAGAGGTCATCCATATATACAATAAGCCATCCTTCGTTGAGTTCTTGTTGGAAGGTTTGGTTCATGTACACTTGAAACATGGCTGGAGAGTTACAGAGTCTGAAGAACATGATGTTCGGTTCATATAGCCTGAATTCAGTGGTGAAAGCTGCTTTCCATTGATCATCAGAATGAATCTGGATATTGTTATACCAAGAACGGATGTCCATTTTAGTCAAGTATTTGGTGTTGTGTAGGCAAGCAATAAGTGTGGTAGGAAGAGGAAGTGGGTATGCATTCTTGACTGTCCATTCATTGATATACCTATAATCCTGAGTGGGCTCAAGATCACTGCTTTTCTTTCCAATGAAGAAGAAACTGCTAGCTTGGGGGGATTTAGATTCTGAGATAAATCCCTTGGCTAGGTTTTTGTCTATGAATATCTTGACTGCCTCTCTTTCTTTCGGTGATAATGGATAGATCTTGGATACCCTTGGCACATATCCTGGTTTGGTCTCGGTATGGTAGTCCATTCCTGGTCTTTCTGGTGGCAAATGGTTTAGTCCATCTTTAGTGAATACATCGGCAAAATCATGAAGATAAGACAGGACCAGTTCCTCAAAGCTCTTTTTCTTTGCCTCTTTCTCTGTGGTTGCAAATTCCTGTGATTGACTGCTGAATTTAAGAGGTGTGGTTGTATGTTGTTCAGCATGTGAAGTCCCGTCTTGCATGAGGGGTGTATCCATAGAAACGTCCTCAATAATCCTGACCATTTCACCATCTAATGTGTATTCTGCTAAAAATTCCCCATCCTCTAATGGATAATCTGCAACATTCCAAACTGGTTCTTCTGGTGCGTCCATCCAGACATCTTCCTTGGTATCATAGGCTTCATCTTCTTCCATTTCTTCTATGAAGGTGAAGGGTGGTGGTTGTGGGGGTTGTTTGCAACTGAGACTCCTTTCCGCTTTCCTTTTCCCTTTAGTTTCTTCTTCGACCGGTCTCTGCTCTTTTACCATAGTTCTTCTTGGATGGAATGATTCTTCTAGCTCTGCCTTCCTCTTTTCTGGCTTCGGGATTGGTTCTACTGGTTCTGGGGCTTTCTTCAGTTCAGGGAGTGAGACTACATAGGTATCGTCATTGCTCACATCCTGTGTTATTCCCTCAGTCTTCTTAGTCAGTAGTTTCGATTGCACTCATCTTTTTGTTGCCTGTGGGCAGAACATCGTTAGCAAACATTTGTCGGTGTGGGCGTCATCAATAAGTTTTTTAATTTCTCTAGATCGAGAAGTTGCCAGTAATGTGAGGGTTTCTTGGGCCCAGTCTATTTGTGGGTTCATTGCTTTGAGCCATGGTATCCCCAATAGAATTTGGTCTCTCTAGCCTAGTCTTGTGATGTTAAATTTTCCTATCATGACTTGGTCATCTACTTTTTGTGGAGTA
The DNA here is from genome assembly GCA_016695475.1 of Suillus decipiens. NCBI lineage: Eukaryota > Fungi > Basidiomycota > Agaricomycetes > Boletales > Suillaceae > Suillus > Suillus decipiens. The sequence continues at coordinate 134,407 of MU172999.1, forward strand.
TGCAGTAGTGCGATATCAGTCCACTCTTTGAGTAGCTTCTGTCAGCAGTAGTTACTGCAAAAGGTTTTCTTAACTGATGGATTCTGATGTGATGGCTGTGGACGAAATCTTCTGATATGAATGTTCTGGCTGCTCTGGAATTGACAATGGCAGTGGTTTCGACTGGATCCTTTCAAACTTTGGAGAAAAGGGGAATGGGGATTCACATTTCTTTCCTTTTACCTACTTTTCATATAAGTTGTAAAGATACAATAGGAGAGTCTGTTGTCGACTCAGCTCTCCAATTTAAAAATCTGTGTCTAGCCTTCTCGCTTCTTCTTCTTCTGTTTCTTCAACTATCTCCTGCTTCCTAACAGGGACTCATTTATTTGGACATGCATTGGCACAATGCCCTGTCTGGGTGCAGTTGAAGCACTGCCCTTTCTTCATATACTCACAGTGATCAGCTTCAGTAAGGCAGTCGACCTCCATGGCATCTGGGTCTGACCTCTTAGAAGTTGGAACATATCTTTGTCCATTCTTCTTCTTTCCATTCCCTTCCCCTTTCCTTACCACAGCATATCTTTCCCAATTGGCATTCTGGTTGATAGCAGTGGTGATGTAGGTTTCAATAGTAACCGGAATGGTTTCCATCTGGCAGATCACACACTGGAGGCCAGGTTTAAGCTCTTGTTCAAAGAAGTAGATAAGGGTGGTGCTTTCTTTGATTGATGACTCAACCATTAGGGTTCTGAACTCAGAGATGTAGTCAGTAAGACTACCAGTATGTTTGATCCGCCCAATCTTGGTCATGGCATTGACCTTGGCATCTGCCATGCAGAACAAGGCTTTGAACTTCTTTTTGAAGTCTTCAAACTTTCCCCACTTCTCTCTGGCTTCGAATATATTGGAGTAGAAGTTCAATGCTCATGCTCTGGTGGTACCATTATTCATATAGGCAAGAGCTGTGGCAATCTGTTTCTCATTGGTGTCATAGTAGTTGTTGTTTAGGTGGAAGTATGTTTTCACCGAATACAACCATCTCTTTGTATCTGCAGGTGTCCTGTCAAATTGCGTGGGCAACCCCACCTTCAGTTCTGGTGTAGTGATCTTCACTGATGATGATCCTGACATGGCTATGTCGATGTCGCTTCTTGGTGGTTCAGGGTTCGCTTTGTGGTGAGTTCTTCTGAAGTCTGGAGATCTGGGTAGTTCTGGCACTCACAGATGTGTGGCGTTCTGTAGACTTTAATCTTTTGTTACAACTGGGGTTGGTCACGTCATGACTACTCAAAAGAGAGTGACAGTCGTTCAATATCTGTACCTAAGCAAAAGAGCAAAGGTTCAGTATACAACAAAGACAGACAAGTCTTGTAGAGAGGACTAGACTGGCTGAGTTGAATACAAAGACTAAGTTCAAGACTAAGACTTAGGTGTGCTAAGACTTAGAAGATGATTAAGACAACTAGAGTTGCAAGGCTCTAGTGAAGGAGATTCCAGGTAAAACCCAGTAAGATTAAAGTAAGGAATCTACAAGCAATACACTGTGCTTAAATAGGCCAATATGTGCACACAGACCAAGACCATAACAAGTAAGTATGTAGTAGAACAAATACAGAAGGCATGGATGTAAGACAACACCAGAAAGCAGAAGAGGTAAAGTATGACATGGCAGAGCCACATAGTTACAAGGACCAGTTCATAGACTGTCACAAGACAGATAGTCCATGGTCATACATGGATTATGTAAAGAACAAAATAGGAGAAAATGTATAGGGGCACGCACAATTGTAACAATAGGCTGTGGACAGAGCTACGGAGTATTCCAGAAGCCTTGCTAGTTCTTTAGAGAAGTGTGATAAAAATTGTGGTCTGCAATCTGAAATAACTTTGTCATGTAGTCCAAAATGGCAGTAAATGTTTTTCAGGAATAATTTGGCTACTCCTTCTGAAGTGATCGTTTTGTGGCATGGGGTAATAATTACCCCCTTCATAAGCCCATGGTCTACCACAACCATAATACTATCAAAGCCATGAGAGATGGGGAGGTCAGTGATGAGATCAACTGAAAGTTGAGTGAATGGTTGTGTAGCTAAGGAGGGTATCGGAGTGAGAGGTGGTCAGACTGGGTGAGTGTCAGATTTCATTTGTTGGCAGATGGCACAACCATCAACATATTTCCGAATATAGGAATCCATGGCCAGCCACCAAGCTTTGCGTTTAACTAGTTCTTTTGTTTTAAAGCACCCGAGATGACCTGTGGTTGGGTGATCATGGTACCAGGCTAGAATTGCTGCGCAATGAGGTGGAGGAATATAGGCCTGGTTCTTAAAATAGAGGGTGTTTTTTCGATGGTCCAATCAGATAGAGTGGACTTCATTGATGGAAGACAGACCCCATCAAGGGCGTCAGAAGCTGTTTTAAAAACAGGGTCATCAAGCAGGTTGGAGGAGCACAGGGTATCAGCAAGGTCAGTATCGAGAAGGCGAATGAACATGGAATCTGGAAGTAAAATCTGGTCAACATTATCATCTTTACCCGTGCCATGGTCAGGTCAGCATGATAGGGTGTCTGGTGCTGCTAGTTTACTCCTGGTGACATGATGAAGTTCAATATCAAATTCAGATAAGAATAATTGCCAATGAGCTTGTCTCCTGGTTAACTTTTGGGCAGTATTGAAGTAGAGAAGGTTCTTGTGATCCATGAACACGATGATTAGATGGGGATTTCCTTCTAGATAGTGGCACCATTCTGCTAGGGCACATATCACCACAAGCAGTTCTCTATCAAAGATCTGATAGTTCTGTTTGGCTGGGTTAAGAGATTGCAACAGATAGGCACATGGATGATATACTCCATTTTCATCTGTCTGAAGCAGGACACTGCCTGTAGCTACTAATGATGCATCAGTAGCGATTGTGAATGGCTTTAAGGGGTCTGGGTTATGAAGTACTGGCTTGCTCATGAAGGCATGTTTCAACTTTTCAAATGATTTCTGTGCATTGTCATCCCAAGTAAACTTTCAATCCTTCTTGGTTAGATCAATAAGGGGTCAAGCAATGTCAGAGTAGTCAGGGATGAAAGACCGGTAGAAGTTGCAGAAGCCTAGAAATGACCTTACTTCTCATACGTTAGTAGGTGTTTCCCACTTCCTAATCCCTTCTACTTTCTCGATATCTGATGTGACTTGCCCTGAGCGAATAACCATTCCTAAGTATTCAACCTCTTCTTTGTTGAATGTGCATTTCTCTGGTTTGTAATAAAGCATTTCTGCCCTAAGCTTTTCCAAAACTTGTCTCGTCCGTCACCTGTGTTCTTCTAAATCATTGGAGAAGATCAAGAGATCATCCATATATACTATAAGCCATCCTTTGTTGAGTTCTTGTTGGAAGGTGCGGTTCATATATGCTTGGAATGTGGCAGGGGAGTTACAGAGTCTGAAGAACATGACATTGGGTTTGTATAGCCCAAATTCAGTAGTGAAGGCTGCCTTCCATCAGTCATCAGGGTGAATCCGAATGTTGTTATATCTGGAGTGGATATCCATCTTTGTAAAATATTTGGCCTTGTGTAGGCGAGCGATCAGCATGGTCGGAAGGGGAAGTGGATATGTGTTCTTAACTGTCCATTCATTGATATACCAATAATCTTGGGTGGGTCAGAGATCACCACTTTTCTTTCCTATGAAAAAGAAGCTGCTGGCCTGAGGGGATTTGGATTCAGAAATAAACCCTTTAGCAAGATTTTCATCAATAAATGCTTTAACTGCTTCTCTTTCTTTGGGTGATAGCAGATAAACCTTGGATACTCTTGGTGTGTATCCAGGTTTCATTTCAATACAATGGTCTGTCCCTGGTCTTTCTGGTGGCAAATGATTTAACCCATCTTTGACAAATATGTCAGCAAAGTCATGAAGGTACGAGGGAACCAATTCTTCGAAACTTTTCTTTTTCACTTCTTTCTCTGCCGTCGCAAATTCTTGTGATTTACTGCTGAATTTGAGGGGAGTAGTCACGTGTTGCTTGTTATAAAAAGTTCTGTCTCGTGTGAGAGGGGTGTCCATAGAGATGTCCTTGATAATCCTGACTGTTTCTCCATTAAGTGCATATTCTGCTAGGAATTCTCCATCTTCTAGTGGATAATCTGCAACGTTCTGAACTGGTTCTTCTGGTGCATCCATCCAAACATCTTCTTTAGTGTCATAGGTCTCGTCTTCTTCTGTCAGCAACATGGCTGGTGTTGGTTCATCTTCTTCTATAACTTCCTCAATAAAGGCAAAAGGTGGTGGTTGCAGGGGTCACTCACAGCTGAGACTTCATTCTGCTTTCCTCTTTCCCTTCACTTGTTCTTCAATTGGCCTCTGCTCTTTTACCATGAGTCTTCTTGGACAGAATGATTCTTCTAGCTCTGCCTTCCTCTTTTCCAGTCGTAGGATTGGTTCAACTGGTCCTGGGGTTTTCTTTGGCTTAGGGAGTGAGACAACATAGTTATCTTCGTTATCTATATCTTGTACTGCTTCTTCAACCTTTTTGGTTGGTAATTTTGATCTAACCCATTTCTTAGTTGGTTGTGGTTGGAACATTGTGGGTACTCGATTGCTGGCCCTAGCATTGTCGATGAGTTTCTCGACTTCTCTGGATCTTGTAGTTGCTGGTAATGTAAGGGTTTCTTGGGCCCAGTGTTAGAGACGTGCTCGGAGGGTTAATAGATCATAAAGGGCTTTGGCCTCAGCTCATATGCTGTGCCCCTTACCCGAGTATTGCCCCTTAACTTCAGATGAAGTCCCAAGGAGAGTTCTGGTGAAGTCCGGACATAGTCTGGAATGAACTCTAGGGTAGGATAGCTCAATAGAGCTCCAAAGGACTTCTAGATGAGCGTGGTGTAGTGACCATATTGCTGCTAGGCTCATGTCCTAGCTATTCTACACATGTCTCAGATCATAGCCAAGGGAACCGAACATCAAGCGGCGCTCGTACCGACCATCCAAACTGTGTCATCCATCCATGTCCATCCTAAGTCCATCTAGCTCCATTTGGTGCATATTAATTAGTAACTGTCGAAACTGATTCCTGTTAAGACTGTACTCAATAGGTGAGAGATCCAAAGGGTTTTGGCCTCAGTTCGTGCACTGTGCCCCTTTCCCGAGTACTACCCTTTATTTCAGAGGAGTAACCTTCGTCCGAGGATCCGGATGTGCTTGCGTAGTGGATCTGAGGGTCCGAAGGTATTGGATATGGCACATCTGGGGTATATCTGAAACAAATGGATGGAAAGAGTATGTTCGGAGGGTATCCGGAGCATATGGATGGATTCAAGGTATAAGGCTAGTAGCGGATGAGGTCTGTACTAGAAACTAATGGATATAGACTACTGGAGGTAGAGTCGGAAATGTAGACTATAGGAATCAATCCTAAGTCTCAGAAGATACTTAGAGTTGGAAGCGGATTTGGGTTCGGATGAACGGAATGAGCAGAATCTAAGATGATATTCGAACTAAGGTTCTCTAGAGTTGTACATGTAGTTTATATACTGTAGGTAGATAGTACGGATAAACAGTGAGTCCAGAACCAGAGGGTTATGCACAAAGTATAACAGAAGTCTATTAGTAAATGCGCAGCGGATCAGCAAATGCGAGTCAGATATGAAGCACAGGTAATGGATCAGTAAGCAGGACAGGAATATACACAGCCGGGACACTAGTACAGATAGATCACCGAAAGGGAATAGAAGCAAGTATGCACAGTGGACTTAGAACACAAGAAGCTGGGGCTCTCGGATGGGTGATCTGGATCGGATCTGTGGTCTGGATAGAAGCAGGATCGATTGGATCTGAGATTGGATGTATGGAATATGACAATCCCACAGCAAGTGCTATTACATGTACACCTCATGCCGCAGTACCCAGCAGCGTGATTACATATTCAGTCCATTTGCCTCACATGCTTGCTACTATACTCACCTATCCATCCCGGTCACTCACGCACTATGTTAAAAAGCCTCTCAGATATTTTTTGTACTTCACTTCCTCCATCTGCGGTAGCCATAGAAGTCACTTGTAGTATTAATCCTTTGTTTCGTGCAATTCTATCTTTGTTCTTGCCTTAAACTTTCAATCTATCGGCACTTAGTACTACTATAAGTTGCTGTGGGATACTATGAGCTAAGCTCTCATTCTTAGATCTTTGATTTCGTTATGGAGTCTCGGACCACTACCGGTGACTCTTACTGTTGCCACTGTTTTTTGATCATTACCACGGACATAGCATTCACCTTCAGCAGTTACTGCTGTCGCTATTTCAGTATCACTAACTAGCACCCTTACCATTGCACTTTTGCTCTCAGATTATCTTGTTCTGCCATAATACCGCTGATGGCAGCAACCTTCGGAGTGGTTTCTTACCTCTATCATCTAGTCTTACTGCATTCCCTCGCTAACTAACTAAAGGAAATTGCTTCTATTGCAGTCCTCTCGGGTCGAACTACATACTCGCACCTTCAGTAGGATAAATAGTTGTGTCTATCTATAGGCCAGCTGTTATTTCCTTGTTTCAGCGGGAATGCGCTGGAACTATTCCTGGATGTTAGGGGATGATGACAAGACTACTTGGACGAAGTCCAGAGTAGAACAGTGAAGGATGTTACAATAGGATGAAGGATAGAATGGGACAGGACCATAGGACCATAGGACCAAGGGTCCAAAGGTCCAAAGGTATGAGGATCCAAAGGTGGTCCAGATGTCTGAAGGTACAAATGTCCAAAAGTAGGAGTAGCAGAGTGTCAGATGGATGATGGATGGATGGACGGATGGATGGATAGATAGACAGATGGATGGATAGATGGATGGACAGATGGATAGATAGACAGATGGATGGATAGATGGATGGACAGATGGACAGATGGACAGATGGATGGATGGACAGATGGACAGATGGACAGATGGACAGATGGACAGATGGACAGATGGACAGATGGACAGATAGATGGATAGATGTATGGATGGACAGATGGTATAACTAAGAGGAAGACTACCACAGGTAGAGTCGAAGGTGGAACAGAAGACGGACTACAATCGGACAAAGTCCGAAAGTGATTATATGACAGAGAGTCAAGGCTCCAGACTAGGGAGTACTCCCATAGTCCAGAGCCGGAGACTTACAAGGGCTAGAGCCCAAGTGAGAACGGAAACAGAGTTATATAGACAGCAGGATAAGTAAGGATATAAGCAATGATCAGACTAAGGTCTGCAGGAGTTGTACTATGAGTTTATATACTGTAGGTAGCATGCTGGAAGGTAGGTAAGCATAGTCCAAGGCTATGTCAGAAACATAATAGTAAGTACAGCAAAACATCAGGCTATGAACTCAGAGATGAAACTTGTATGGAATAACTTATTGAGATGGAGGCAGAGATAACCGATAGCCGGAGGCAGAGATGACCAAGAGGCAAAGGCAGGAATGACCGAGAGCCAGTGGCACAGGTATATCCCAAAAGGAGTAATGCACAGATGCATGGGAATGGTTTTGGATATGAACACGGATTGGATATGGACATGGATCGGATATGGATCAGATATGGATCGGACAAGTGTCTTAGATCTAGATCAGACAAGTGTCTTGGATCGGATATGTGAACTGGATTGAGTGGGGATTGGATGGATGTGGATTTGAGCAGGATGTTATAGTGGAAGTAGAGTGTAGAATCCGGTATATGACACCCAGTCTATCTGGGGATTCATTGCTTTGAGCCATGGTATCTCTAGTAAAATTTGGTCCCTTCACCCTAGCCTTGTAATATTGAATTTTCCTATCATGACTTGATCATCCACCTTTATGTGGAGTATGCAATAGCATGATATTGGTCTGCTTTTCGAGTAGCTTCCATCTGCAGTAGTTACTGCAAAGGGCTTCCTTAGCAGGTGGGTTTTGATGTGATGGTCACAGACAAAGTCTTCTGATATAAATATTCCGGCTGCTCTGGAGTCAACAACTGTGGTGGTTTCAACTGGATCCTTTCAGACTTTGGAAATGAGGGTAATGGGAATGCGCATTTCTTTTCTTTCACCTACTTTCCATACAAGTCATAAGGGTACAATAGGAGAGTCTGTCACTGATTCAGCTCTCCAATTCAAAAAGTCATGTCTAACCTTCTTGCTTCCTCTTCTTCAGTTTCTTCAGCTATCTCCTGTTTCCTAACAGGGACTTGTTTATTTGGACAGGCATTGGCACAATGGCCAGTCTGGGCACAGTTGAAGCACTGTCCTTTCTTCATATACTCTTGTCGATCAGCTTTGGTAAGGCAGTCAACCTCCATAGCATCTGGGTCTGTTCTTCTTCTTTCCATTCCCTTCCCCCTTCCTTACTGCAGCATACCTTTCCCAGTTAGCATTCTGGTTGATAATGGCTGTGATGTAGGTTTTGATGGTGACCAGGACTGTTTCCATCTGGCAGATTGTGCATTGGAGACCTGGTTTAAGCCCTTGCTTGAAGAAGTAGATGAGGGTGGTACTCTCTTTCAAGGATGATTCCACCATAAGAGTTCTGAATTTGGAGATGTAGTCAGTGAGACTACCAGTGTGTTTGATTCGTCCTACCTTAGTCATGGCATTGACTTTGGCGTCCACTGTGCAGAACAAGGCTTTGAACTTCTTTTCAAAGTCTTCAAACTTCCCCCATTTCTCTCCTGCTTCAAAGATGTTGGAGTAGAAATTCAATGCCCATGCTCCAGCAGTTCCATTCTTTATATATGTGAGAGTGGTGGCAATCTGCTTCTCATTGGTATCATAATAGCCAGTGTTCAGCAAAAAGTAGGTCTTCACCAAGTACAACCATCTCTTTGCATCTGAGGGTGTTCCATCGAACTGAGTAGGTAATCCTGCTTTCAATTCTGGTGTAGTGATTTTTACTGATGATCCAGACATTGCTTTGTTGGTATCAGTTACACTTCTTGGTGGTTCAGGGTTTGCTTCATGGCAAGTTCTTCTGAAGTCTGGGGATCTGGGTGGTTCTAGCACTCACAGGTGTGTGGCATTCTTTAAGACTTTAATCTTTTGTTATGACTGGGGTTGGTCACATCATGACTACTCAAAAGGGAGTATCAGTCATTTGGTATCTGTACCTAAGCAAAAGAGCAAAGGT
>MU172999.1:147215-163776 GCA_016695475.1 Suillus decipiens
TACATGTAGTTTATATACTGTATGTAGATAGTACGGACAATCAATGAATCCGGGACCGGAGGGCTATGCACAAAGTATAATGGAAGTCTATGTGGTAAATGCACAGCGGATCAGCAAACACGAGTCAGATATGAAGCACAGGTAACAGATCAGTAAGCAGGACAGGAATATACACAGCCAGGACACCGGTACAGGTAGATCACCGAAAGGGGATAGAAGCAAGGATGCAGTGGACTTAGAACACAAGAAGTTGTAGCGCATTGGATGAGTGATCCGGATCGGATCTGTGGTCCAGATAGAAGCAGGATCAATCGGATCTGATCTGATCTGATCGGATCTTGGATCGGATGTATGGAATATGACACTGACTCTGGACTATGGGAGTACTCCCTAGTCCGGAGCCTTGACTCTCTGTCATATAATCACTTTCGGACTTTGTCTGATTGTAGTCCATCTTCTGTTCCACCTTCGACTCTACCTGCAGTAGCCTTTCTCTGTTAGTTTCTACTTCGGACCTCGTCCAAAGTAGTCTATACTCTCTCTACTTCACATCCAGGCCTACTCCTCTATAGTAGTTATACCACTTCATCCATCCATACACCTATCCATCTATCCATCCATCCGTCCATCCATCTATCTGTCCATCCGTCCATCTATCTATCTGTCTGTTTACCCATCGGTCCATCCACCCATCTGTCTGTCTGTCTGTCTATCCATCTGTCTATCCATCTGTCTATCCGTCTGTCCATCTGTTATCCATCCAACACTCCACTACTCCTACTTTCGGATCCTCATACCTTCAGATCCTTGGACCTTTGGATCCTTGGACCTTCAGACCTTCGGATCCTCATACCTTCAGACCCTTGGTCCTATGGTCCTATGGTCCAGTCCTATTCTATCCTTCATCCTATTGTAACATCCCTCACTGTTCTACTCTGGACTTCATCCAAGTAGTCTTGTCATCATCCCCTATCATCCAGGAATAGTTCCGGCGCATTCCTATGCTTATCCAGAAGTCCTTCGGAGCTCTATTGAGCTATCCTGCCCTAGAGTTCGTCCGGACTACATCCGGACTTCACCAGAACTCTCCCTAGGACTTCATCTGAAATTAAGGGGCAATACTCAGGTAAGGGGCACAGCGTATGAGCTGAGGCCAAAGCCCTTTATGATCCATTAACCCTCCGAGCACGTCTCTAACAGACAGCAATATCATCAGATAATTCAATAGTGTCTATTGGAAAATTTGAGGGCATCCACCAGGTTGCATCATTGTCAAAGTCATTGGGCTGCTCAGATATATCTCAAATGGCATCTCCTAGTTTAAAATAGTATTGATTCATTTATAAAATAGGGGGTGTATGGAGTAAGTGATCCTATATTTGTATGAAGTGTATCTTGAGGAAATTGGCTTATGTATATGTTTGACAGTAGTGTTTGGTGTTAAATTCTCAATCAATACTAATGAGGTGAATAGAGGTGACTTTTATGATTTTGAAGCTTATAGGGCTTAGTCAGAAAGGTTTTGTCATGAATTCCTCATACAAATCATTATTCCTTTCTCAATTTTCCTCAAGTGCCTAAACCCAGTGCTAAGACAAACCCTAACTCTACTGAAATTCCTATAACCACTTTTATAACCAAACTTCCTGATAAAGATGAAGAGATCTTTTATGATGCTATTGGATAAGATAAGATAAGATAGTATTACATGATCTTAGAATCTTCTAGAATATGATGTCATTATGATGTCATCAACAATGTCACAACATCACATCATGTGATTCTCATTTCTATTTTCTGATTGGCTAGTAGTTTTAGACTCAGTTCATATCTCAGTTTCAATATGTGTATATAGTTAGCTAGTTTCATTGTAGTAGTTCTTCAGTTCAAACCTCTTGTATCTACCAAGTGTAGCAACCAGATGTTCTTGCTCCTCTCTCTTTCTTGTGATAACCTTAGTTTGAGTCCTAGTCTTTGCTCCTGCCTTAATTGGTTAAGAGGGTTGTGCTAGGTTTGTACACAGAAAGAGTTATATTTGGCTAATTTTAGCCCTACTGAAGATGGGTACACATCCAAATATTGTACAGAATATCAAGAGATCAATCAATATAGATGTATCAGACAAGTAAACTCAGACAAATAAGAATTCTTTTGCAGGGAACAAGAAATTGGTACTTTGTTGTAATCAGTAATAGGCAGAGAAATGGAAGCTAGTGATAAGCATCTAAATATAAAACTGATGGAGTACTTAAGTAATGAGGCAATAAAAATATACAAAGATATTCAAGAAAAGAGAATAACTGACAGGTGACCAAGATGAGAACAGGTGTGAATCTGAATTTTTTATTAGGATTGTGTTTTGAAAGGGCTAGAGTACTTACCAAACTTGGGGATAATAGCACAAGGTACACTGATACAAAGCTGAGAAACAGACTACAGCATTTGATTGGCATAGCAAGGCAATAGAGAATATTCACAAAAGACCTCTAGAAAAAAGTGTGTCTCACAAAGAGAGCAAGGTTCCAAAATTTGAAATGTGTCAAGCATTTTGGTATTGGTATTGGGCAACATTCTCATAGGCACCTGCAGGTTCAGGTCAAAATACTGCAAAGTCCTGTCAGTGATTCTGTTTGTGTGTAGCAAAAATAATCCCAAGATTGGCAAGAGGCTTGATGCCTGTGTGATGAAGGTCATTGAGAAGTAAGTCTTGAAGTAGTATGTAGACAATGTCCTCATCTGGTACTGTCAGCTGTAAGACATGATCAATAAGATTAGTGCTATGCTCATAGCCATAGAAATGAAAATATCCAGTGGCAGAATGAAGATAAGCAGACTCTTGACAAGTCAAGAAAGAATTACAAAATGGTGCCATTTGTTGAATAAAAGCTATATGGTTGACCCAAGCAGGAAGTGCTTTGTTGTCTTCAATTAGGATGAGACAAATATCAGTCTCATTACAGTCATGAGACTGTTCTGGGGTTAGTATAGAATAAACATTCTTGATGAGCTCTAAGTGTAAGCATCAGAGATTTCTCCACTCAAAGTATTGGTCCTGAAGGTGACTCTGTCCTTGTATGACAGCAGTTTGGTATTGAGGACTATTGTAGTGGTGAATGGAGGGAGGGTGAACAGCTAGAAATTTTACCTGTTCAGTGCTGACTTCATGAGAGATATGCATAGATAGTTCAGCCATTAGAAAGGCTACTGTAACATTAAGGGTATGAATGGGTGCAGGATGATAGTGTCATATTCCATACATCGGATCTCAGACCCAATCAGATCCAATCCGGATCACCCATCCAAAACCCCTAGCTTCTCGTGTTCTAAGTCCACTGTGCATACTTGCTTCTATCCCCTTTTGGTGATCTACCTGTACTGGTGTCCCAGCTGTGTATATTCCTGTTCTGCTTACTGATTCATTACCTGTGCTTTATATCTGACTTGCATTTACTGATCCACTGCACATTAATAATAGACTTCCATTATACTTTGTGCATAGCCCTCTGGTCCCAGACTCACTGATTATCCATACTAGCTACCTACAGTATATAAACTGCATGTACAACTCTAGAGAACCTTAGTTCAAATATCATCTTAGATTCTGCTCATTCTGTTCCTCCAAACTTGAGCCTCTTCTAGCTCTAGTATCTTCTGAGACTTAGGATTGATTTCTAAAGTCTACACTTTCAACTCTACCTTTGGTAGTCTATATCCATTAGTTTCTAGTTCAGACCTTGTCCGATACTAGCCTTACATATATTTTGAATCCATCCATATGCTCCAAATACCCTTCGGATGTACTCTTTCCAATCATACATTCCAGATATCTTTTGGATGTATCATATCTGATACCTTGAGACCTTTGAATCCACCACGCAAACACTTCTGGATTCTTGGACATATATTACTCCTCTAAAATAAGGGGCAATACTCAGGAAAGGGGCACAGTGTACAAACTGAGGCCAAAGCCCTTTGGATCTCTCACCTATTGAGTATGGTCTTAGCAGATAGAGTCCATTGAAAGGAATAAAAATATGATGATCTCAGCTGCAATGGACTCCATGAAAAGGCACTTGAATGGGAGTTTTGTAAGTGGGTGGGTCAGTGACCATAGCATTAGATGTGGGATCAAATGATACATAGTGAATAAGGTTAGGCATGGCAAAGGAGTGTACTGTGAGACAATCTGCAGCAATAAGAACATCTCCCAGAGGCATCTGGGGGTCTAAAGCAATAAAAGTAGTCAGATACTGAAGGTGCTCCATGTCATCATCATCATTGACAGAGTAAGCTGATAGGTAGTCTGATGACTCTTTATCACTGGAAGGTTCTGAGTCTGAGTCTGAGTCTGGAAGGAAGAAGAATGGTTCAGCAGCAGACATGGTGCACTGGTTGGATAGTGGACTATTGTCAACAAAGTAGAAATCATTAGAGTTGGTAGAGTTGGTAGTGTAGTCAGAGGAGGCAGGGGATGCAGGTGGCACATAAGGACAAGAGTGTTCATTCACTGGAGGTACAGTAGATATAGATATAGTAAAATCATAAGAGGATGAGTGGCTGATAGGACTGAGTGAGTGCTGAGCCTCAAGGTCAGAGGGTGAGGATAGGTACCCTTGGGTAGATGGTGCTAGTAGTGGATCAATATAAGTGTTCTTAATATTAAAGAGATGCAGTGGCTCACTCTCAGAGGCTCTAGGTAGCATCCTAGGATCAAGGGTATAAGGGCACCCAGTTGCAGGAATGAGGGTGGCATCAGCAAGCATGTGGGATGGTGGATCATTAGGTACTCCAGGTGACAGCAATATAGTGCAGCAGTCCTCTATAGTAGATAAAAAGTGTAAGAGAATAGACTGGCAGTAAGAAACATAGTTAGTGTTAAGACCATACTTAAAGGTGAAGAGATCTGAAGGGCTTTGGCCTCAGTTCATACACTGTGCCTTTTTTCCAAGTATTGTCTCTTATTTCAGAGGGAGGATATACATCTGGTGACCCAGAGGTGCTTGTACAACAGATCCAGACATCCAAAGGTAGAGTTAGAGGTGTAGACTATAGGAATTAATCCTAAGTCTTGGAAGATAACTAGAGTTAGAAGTAACTTAAGTCTGGAGGAATAGAATAAGCAGAATCTAAGATGATATTTGAACTAAGGTTCTATGGAGTTGTACATGCAGATTATATACCATAGGTAGCTATCATGGATAATCAGCAAGTCTAGGACTTGGGGCTATATACAAAGTATAATGGAAGTCTATTAGTAAATGCACAGCAGATCAGCAAATGTGAGTCAGATATTAAGCATAGGTAATGGATCAGTAAGCAGGACAGGAATATACATAGCCAGAATACTGGTACAGGTGAATCACTGAAAGGGGATAGGTGCAAGTATGCACAGTGGAATTTGAACATGAGAAGCTGGGAGTTGCAGATTGGTGGTCTGGATCAAATATATAGTCCAGATGGAAGTAGGATTGATTGGATCTAATTGGATCTGAGATCAGATGTATGGGATATGACAGTATCCCCCCCTTAGGGCCAAACTCCTGAGGCATAAGAAGTGTTGATCTGGATCAGATGAAATTAATGTGAGACAATGGAGAAGTTTGATAGTTGACATGCTGAGTCTGTAATCCAACAGATATACAGACATCCAGAGTGATTCCTAACCCCCACTGTATATCCTTATCACAACAATTTCTTCAGACCTTGTAGTGGATCTGGAGAAGAAGTTAGCAGCTGCCAAAGCTGCAGCTAAAGCTGAAAAGGAGGGAAGCACAAGGAGAAGGAGGAATGGAAATGCCAGGAGGATCTGTGAAGGATAGAGGAGGCCAAGAAATGGAGGGTAGCAGAGGAGAAGAGGTGCCATGGCATAGTGGAGGAAATGGTGTGTCTGGACTTTTCTGTTATCAGATCCATCTCATATCAGACAGACAGTCCAGAGTCTTTTCTTCTGAAAAGGATGGCTCATGCTCCCATTGCTCTTTTAGGGGTCAGAACTGCCTATAGTCTGATGCAGAGAAGAACCCCATGGTGAGTCATCCAGAATCTAATAGATCTGTGGTCTTTCTAATGTCTGGATAGATTAAGGCATGTGATGGATGCCAAAAGGATAAGGCCCCATGTCCTGGAAGGCCTGGAACCATTAAGGAGTCCAAGGGCAAGAAGAGACAGCATGCTGCCAGATCTCCATTTCTGAAAGGAAAAGGCAAGAAGCATCAGAAGAGTCCATCTCTGGAGGTGCCAGAAGTGGAGAAGGAGTTTGAGTATGATGACCAGGCCTTGGTCACCACTGCTAATAGCATAGTGGTGGAACTGGCCTAGACCAATAACTTACTTCAGCAGAGTGTCACAGCAGTGGAAGGGAGCAGGATTGCAATAGAGCAGATGAATACTAATATGGAGGCTTTTTTTCAGCAACAGAGGAAGTACCAGATCATACTCCTGGGGGGGATCTAGAATAGATTTGAAGTGGCAGAGGCACCTAAATCTGAGGACTCTGGAGGAGATACTGGAGAGTCTGGTGTATAGACTACAATCTAGCTAGTATGATAGTGAACTATTACCTATGCTAGTATATGTTGAGGTCTGTCTAGCTGCTATACCTGCAGAGTAAGAACATTCAACCCAAGGGGGATGCTAGTTGGATATAGTCCAAGTTGCCTAATATAGCATGATAGGGCTGATGATAGTGAGAAAGTTGCCAAAGTTGCCAAGATGGTTTCTGAGGGTAGCACAATATATGCTGAAGCTGCACACAGCATGGGAAAATATTACTAAGCAGTGGTAGAGCAGTATAGCAGTATAGCAAAGGTATTGTGTGCAGCAAGATAAGGATTTATTTGTGATTTTTGATAAGGATTGTATTTAGTATAATGATTGAAAACTATACCAAAAGGTAATAGTGACTTCTCCTACTGAGTATACAGTAGAAGGGTAGTGAAGTGCTAGTCTTGGTAGGTAGGAATTCATATACCTAAGTAATAGCGATGGAGATGGAAGGGATAGGAAAACCATGCAGTAGACATATAATAAGGATATACTACATGTTACAAAACATAAGGCAAGGAAATTTACATACCAGCACAGCTAGGTGGATATAGGACAGAACAGAATTGTTGAGCCTTTAGGTTGCCTAATAGGTCTTGGCAAGTTGCCAGAGCTGCGCACAGTGCAGGAAAGTTACAATAGAGTGGCCACTAAGCTACAGTGAGGCTGCTGAAGCTCAGAACAGAGCCAGAGATAGGAGTAACATAGGTAAAATAGGCTTAGTAAGGGACAGAGAGGCTGAGGGGTATAGATAATGATAGGAAAATACTTCAGACTTGATACCTATATGAAAATAGAGTCATGCAAGCCTATAGTGAGTTTGACTGTCACACTGGATCCAGAGAGGAAATAGAAACTGATGGCTAGGTGTCTGCGGATCCATTTCTTCTACCTCTAATGTACTTGTAGTTTTTTTGTATTCAATGCTTAGCAATAGGACCTGGTTTGTCCAGATATGCTGAGTGGAAATCTGATATGAGATCTGCAGCATTTCTGAGCTCTGTGGCAAGTAGCCAGGATGTTTCTTTGTCTGTTCCCTCATATCTGGACCATCAGATGAGGTAAAGTAGTTGGCATTGGTATCTATGAGAGTCAAGTCTAGAGTTCAGGATTTTGGATATCTCATATTCTGGTTCTCCATTAACTTCGACTGGAGGTAGAGGAGGTTGGATGTGATTAGGTATAGTGTTTGAGACTGCTAACTCTAATTGAAAGGTATAGAATATGGAATATATGGAATGCATAGAATCTAAAAGTCAGATGGTGAAGAAATGAGTACTCAGACAGGATATGATTTTGAACAGACCTAGATTTTTTTCTGAAAGTTTCTTCAATGGACAAGTGGAATGGAAGTACTTGGCTTTAACAAAAACTTGTTCTTCAATCCAAAAGTCCAGAGCAGGCTGTTTTTTAGCATCTGCAGGTCCTTAATAGTGTTTCTGTGCTTCAGACATCTTCTTGGAGGAACTAGTGAAGTTTGTTAAGATGTAAGGCATATTTCTGGGCATGGATGGAGGATAGGTTGCACTCTGGATGAATGGAAATGTTTGGATGATATCCCTTATTGGCAAAGAAGGGTGATACTCTAGTAGTAGCACTTGGAGCATTATTGTATGCAAACTCTAACAGCCTGAGGGGCAGTAGCTCAGACCAGTTGTCCTGCTGATAGTTGCAATAGATCCAGAAATACTGTTCCAGCATTTGATTGGCATGTTCAGTTTGTCTGTCACCTTCTGGATGATATCCAAATGTGAAGTGCAGGACCATATCTAATGCTTTTCCTAAGGACCAGAAGAAGTGGGATATGAACTCTGTTTCCTGATCTGAGGTTACATGGGATGGAACACCATACTTGGAGAATACATGAAGGAGGAAGAGGCAGGTGAGATTCAGAGAGGTGATGGTGTCATGAGTCAGAACAAATATGGCTTGCTTAGATAGACAGTCTATGATAATGAGGATAGCTGTATAACTGGATGAGTTTAGAAGCTGCTCAATGAAGTCTATAGAGATGGAATTCCATGGTTTCTCTAGAACAGGGAGTTGCTTGAGTAATCCATATGGCTTGTGTCTCAGAACTTTGACTCAGGTACAGAAAGTACAGGACCTGACATAATCTTTCACATAAGTATGTATTCTGGGCCAAGTGTAGTTGCATCAGATGAGCTTGAGGGTACAATTCTGTTTAAAGTGTTTGGATAGGAGGTGATCATGACAGTTGTGGAGGACATGTAGTTGTAAGTCATTGGCTTCTGGGACATAGATACAGTTGTTGCAGCAAAGGAACCCACTATCATCCATTGTCCATCTCAGATCCAAAGATACTGGAAGATGCCTTCTTACAATAGGATCACTGGGGAGTGCAGTCCAGATGTCTTTTCAAAGGTTTTCCATATCTATGAGAACAGCTGCTTTAAGAACCAGAGCTGCTAGGATTGTGGCTTGTAGGGACAAAGCTAACTGTTCAGAGGTGAATGCTGGGCAGAAATTATGAGGATTGGCTTGAGCATAGTCCTTATCCCCCTCTTTGAGGTGAATATCCCAATGTCTAGTAAGGGAATCCAGTTTGGCTCTGAGTTTTCTAGGATAGAAATGAATGATAAGATTGAACTGATGGAGGGATTCAGACTAGTGAGCCTGACAGTGAGAGAGAAGTTTGGTAGTGGAGAAATACTCAAGGTTTTTGTGGTCTGTAATGATATCTATAGGCTTGGACAAGCCTTCTAGGTAATGTTGCTAGGTCCAGAAGGCTTCATGGATGGCTAGGAGTTCCTTGTCATAGGTATCATAATTGAGTTCCAGAGCAGACAGAGTATGGGAGTAGTAGGAAACCAAATGAAGCTCTGAGTCCAGACATACAATGGAAAGTATTCCAGCAATAGCATAGTCAGAGGCATCTGTTTCCACTACTATAGGAACATCTGGAATCCAGTAGATAAGTACCAGAGTGGTAGTGAAGGCTTTCTTGAGTGCTTCAAAGGGTTTCTGGCAGTTCTCAGAAAAGTTCCAAGGAACTCCCTTGCATGTAAGCCAAGTGAGGTGAACTATGATATCCAAGTAGTTGAAGATGAATCAATAATAGAAATTAGTGAACCCAAGGAAAGATTGAATATCTTTGATCTTCTGAGGTTCCAGCCAGTTGACAATAGCTTAGATCTTCTTGGACAACATTGTGAAACCATCTAGAGATAGCAGGTGTTAAGACTGTACTCAATAGGTGAAGGATTCCAGAGGGCTTTGGCCTCAGTTCATATACTGTGCCCCTTTCCCGAGTATGCCCCTTATTTCAGAGGAGTATTATACATCCGAGGATCTGAAGGTGCTTGCGTGATGGATCTGAAGGTCCAAAGGTATCGGATATGGTACGTCCAAAGGGTATCCAGAACGTATGGATAGGAAGAGTATGTCCAAAGGGTATCTGGAACGTACAGATGGGTTCAAGATATAGGGCTAGTATTGGATGAGGTCCGTACTAGAAACTAATGGATATAGACTACCAAAGGTAGAGTCGGAAGTGTAGACTGCAGGAATCAATCCTTAGTCTCAGAAGATACTTAGAGCTAGAAGAGGCTCAAGTTTCAGAGGAATGGAATGAGCAGAATCTAAGATGATATTCGAACTAAGGTTCTCTAGAGTTGTACATGCAGTTTATATACTGTAGGTAGATAGTATGCATAATCAGCAAGTCTGGAACCAGAGGGCTATGCACAAAGTATAACAGAAGTCTATTAGTAAATGCACAGTGGATCAGCAAATGCAAGTCAGATATGAAGCACAGGTAATGGATCAGTAAACAGGACAGGAATTTACACAGCCGGGACACTGGTACAGGTAGATCACTGAAAGGGGATAGAAGCAAGTATGCACAGTGGACTTAGAACACGAGAAGCTAGGGGTTTCGGATGGGTGATCTGGATTGGATCTGTGGTCCAGATAGAAGCAGGATCAATCAGATCAGATCAGATCAGAGATCAGATATATGGAATATGACAGTATCCCCCCTTTAGGGCCAAACTCCTGAGGCATAAGAAGTGTCAATCCAGATCAGATGAAATTAATACGAGACGATGGAGAAGTTTGATGGTTGATGTGCTGAGTCTGTAATCCAACAGATATACGGATGCCAGACATCCGGAGTGATTCCTAACCTCCACTTTCTTATATCTCAAACAATAACTGCTTTTATCATGTCTGGAGAAAGATCCTATATCCCTGACTCTGCTGCAGACCTTGTAGTGGATTTGGAGAAGAAGTTGACAGCTGCCAAAGCTGACAAGGAGTGGAAGCACAAGGAGGAGGAGGAACAGAAGCGTCAGGAGGATCTGCGGAAGATAGAGGAGGCTGAGAAGCAGAGGGCAGCAGCAGAGGAAAAGAGGTGTAGGGAGATTGCAGCAGAAACAGTGAGTTTCAGATGTTTGTTCTGTACCCTTCCTAACTTTCGGAAGTCTCATGCTTTGTCTTCGGACAACAACAGATCCTGTGCGCGTTGTGCTGGAAAGGGTCGGATCTGTCTGTGGATGGACGTGGACAAGAATGCCATGGTGAGTCTATAGAGCTATTTTGGATCCGAGCTAATGGACTTTCAGATAGATCAAGTCTTGTGATCTGTGCCATAGGGACAAGGGCACTTGTCCTGGGAGGCCCAGATCTGTCAAGGTTCTGAGGGGCAAGGGCAAGAAGAGACAGTGCACTGTCAGATCCCCATCTCTAAGGGGTAAAGGTAAGAGATGTCAGAGGAGTCCAAGTCTGGATCCTTCAGAAGTTGTGGAGGATGACAGACAATCCTTGGTGACAGCTGTCAACAATGTCTTGGCTGAGTTGGCTTGGACCAATTCTCTCCTAGAGCGAAGCATCCTGGCAGCAGAAGGCAGCAGGGCTGCAATGGATTGGATGGGCTCTGGACTGGAGGTGTTCCTCTGACAACAAAGGGAGTTTCAGGCCTTGCTTTTTGGGGAGCTTAGGCTGGGGATTCGGATCCCATCAGATGAGGTTCAGATGACTTCGGATGTTGAGGAGGATGGATCCGGAGAGGCGGAGGAGTCTATGGAGATGTAGTCATTCTCAGTTCTGTGGCCTTTTCCAATACTTGTACTTATATTTCATATGTCCTTCATGTACTTCAGATTTGAATAGGACCAGGTTTGTCTGGATATGCAGAGTGAAAGTTGGATATGAGTTCGGATGCATTTCCAAGCTCAGTAGCAAGTAACCATGAAGTCTCTTCGTCCATTCCTTCATATCTGGACCATTGGATGAGGTACAGAAGCTGACACTGACGTCTATGATGATCAAGTCTAGAATCCAGGATTTCAGATATCTCATATTCTGGTTCTCTGTCAACCTCGACTGGAGGAGGAGGAGGTTGGATGTGATTGGGGATGGTGTTTGGAACTGCTGGCTCTAGATGGGAGACATGGAAAACCGGATGCACAGAATGCATAGAATCTGGAAGTCGGATGGTGAAGGAATGTGTGCCTGGATGAGACATAATTTCAAACGGACCTAAATTCTTTTCCAAAAGCTTCTTTGATGGGCGAGTGGAACGGAAGTACTTGGCTTTAACAAAGACTTGTTCTCCAATCTGGAAATCCAGAGTGGGTTGTCTTTTAGCATCCACAGGTCCCTGATAGTGTTTCTGTGCTTCAGACATTTCTTCTCGGAGGAACTGGTGAAGTTCACTCAGGTCTAGGGCATATTCCTGGGCACGGATGGAGAATAGATCACATTCCGGATGGATGGAAATATTCAGATGATATCTTTTATTGGCGAAGAAGGGCAATACCCTGGTAGTAGCACTTGGAGCATTATTGTATGCGAATTCTGTTAGGGGTAGTAACTTGGACCAGTTGTCCTGCTGATAGTTGCAATAGATCCGGAGGTATTGTTCCAGCGTTTGGTTGGCACATTCAGTCTATCCATCCCCTTCTGGATGATATCCAGATGTGAAGTGCAGGACCATGTCTAATGCTTTTCCTAAAGACTGGAAGAAATGGGATATGAACTCAGTTCCCCGATCTGAGGTTACATGAGATGGAACATCATACTTGGAGAATACATGAAGGAGGAAGAGGCAGGCGAGATCCAGGGAGGTTATGGTGTCATGAGTTGGAACAAATATGGCTTGCTTGGATAGGCAGTCTATGATGACAAGAATAGCTGTATAGCCGGATGAGTCTGGAAGTTGCTCAATGAAGTCCATAGAAATGGAATTCCATGGTTTCTCCAGAACAGGGAGTTGCTTGAGTAATCCATATGGCTTGTGTCTTGGGACTTTGGCTCAGGTGCAGGAAGTACAAGACCTGACATAATCCTTTACATAAGTACATATTCTGGGCCAAGTGTAGTCGCATTGGACAAGCTTGAG
Source organism: Suillus decipiens (assembly GCA_016695475.1). Lineage (NCBI taxonomy): Eukaryota > Fungi > Basidiomycota > Agaricomycetes > Boletales > Suillaceae > Suillus > Suillus decipiens. The sequence continues at coordinate 160,123 of MU172999.1, forward strand.
GGTATGATTTTGTCTGAAGTGTCCAGATAGGGGCTGATCATGGCAGTTATGGAGGACACATAGTCATAATCTATTGACTTCCAGGACATAGATACGGTTGTTGCAGCAAAGGAATCCACTATCGTTTACTGTCCATCTCGGATACGAAGGTACCGGAAGATGTGTTTTGGCAATAGGATCATTGGGAAGTGCAGTCAGGATGTCTTTCTGAAGATTTTCCATATCTATAAGGACAGCTGCTCTAAGGACTGTAGGTGCTAGGGTTGTGGCTTGTAGGGATGAAGCTAACTGTTCAGAGGTGAATACTGGGCAGAAATTGTGAGGATTAACTTGAGTGTAGTCCTTATCCCCCTCTTTGGGGTAGATGTCCCAATGCCTAGTCAGGGAATCCAGTTTGGCTCCAAGTTTTCTGGGACAGAAACGGATGATGAGATTGAACTGATGGAGAAATTCTGACCAGCAAGCCTGATGGCACGAGAGGAGTTTGGTGGTGGAGAAGTACTCAAGGTTCTTGTGGTCCGTGAAGACATCTATAGGCTTGGACGAGCCTTCTAGGTAATGTTGCCAGGTCCGGAAAGCCTCATGGATGGCTAGGAGTTCCTTGTTGTTGGTATCATAATTAAGTTCTGGTGTGGATAGTGTATAGGAGTAGTAGGCAACCGGACAAAGCTCTGAGTCCGGACATATAATGGAAAGTATTCTGGCGATGGCATAGTCAGAGGCATCAGTTTCCACAACTATAGGGACATCTGGAATCCAGTGGGTAAGTACCAGAGTGGAAGTGAAGGCCTTCTTGAGTATTTCAAAGGATTTCTGGCAGTTCTTGGAAAAGTTCCATGGAACTCCCTTGTGTGTAAGCCGAGTGAGGGGAACTATGATATCCAAGTAATTGAACATAAATTGACAGTAGAAATTAGTGAACCCAAGGAAGGATTGAATGTCCTTGATCTTCCAAGGTTCTGGCCAGTTGACAATAGACTGGATCTTCTTGGACGACATTGTCAAGCCTTCCGGAGATAGTAGGTAACCAAGATACTCGATGGAGGATGAGTGAAATTCGTATTTTTCAGGTTTAGCATAGAGTCAATGTTTATGGAGATGGCATAGTACTTCTTGGACGTGTTTCCTATGACTTGTAAGGTCTTCGGAATAGACAAGAATATCATCCAGATACACGATAACACATATATCCATCATATCAGCAAACATGCTATTAACAAAGTGTTGAAAAGCCGCTGGAGCATTTGTAAGACCTCCCAGCATTACCAACCATTCATAGGAGCCATAGTGCATATGGAAGGAGGTTTTCCACTCATCTCCTTCCACTATCTGGACGAGGTGGTAAGTGGAATGGAGATCAATTTTGGTATAGACTTTGGCACGGCTCGGAGAGTCCAGGAGGTCGGCAATGAGGGGTAACGGATATCAATCTTTCTTGGTAATCTGCTTAAGGCCATGGAAGTCCACACAAAGACGAAGAGAGCTGTCCTTCTTTTTGACAAACAGGACAGGGGCTCCATGAGGGGAAGACGAGGATCGGAGGAGTCCGGATGAGGTATTTTTGTCAAGGAACTTCCGAAGGGCTTCAAGCTCAACCGGAAAAAGAGAGTATATGGTTCCAAGAGGCAGACTGGCCCCTTCCTCCAACTCAATCTTGAGGTCATAGGGTTGGTGAGGAGGGAGCTGCCCTGCTTTGTCCTTGTCAAAGACATCTGCGAACTTGTGGTATTCAGAAGGGATTCTGGAGAGGTCTGGAGGATCGAATGTTGCGGATGTTACAGATGTTATGGATGTGGATCAGAGGTTGACTTTGGATGGATGGAGGTAGATGCTGAATTGAGTGGATCCTTCTAACTTGCAGGCATGGCAAAATGCCACTGCATTTATCAGAGATATGTTAGGGACCGAGGTACCAGTGGAGGGTTCAGATTTGGTTGGAAGAGGAGTCTCTTCCACAGATGGGATGCCCGGAGGCAATGGAGATGTCGGAGAGGACATTTCTACCTTGGATGGGACTTCCAGAGGTAACAGAGGTGTCAGATGGGAAGCTTCTGCCTCGGATAAAATGTCTGAAGGCAGCAATGATGTGGATAGGTCCAATGATGTTTCTTGTATAGTCATCCAGAACTCGATGCTGCCCATTACTCAGTCAATTAACAGATTGTGTCGGGTGAGCCAGCTATATCTAAGAACGATATAACAAGAAGAATCCAAAGGGGTAACATAGAATGTGTCGGAGGTGACTATGCTGGAGGAGAATCAGACAGACAGGTTTATGGCTTTGGAAATATTTTTATTGCAGGTACCATCAAACAAACAGAGTGGTAGTGGAGGAATCTGATAAGTAGGGATTTTATGTTCTCAGATGAAACTAGTGTCTATGAAGCAGTGAGAAGAACCGCAATCTATGAGGGCAGGAAATTCAGATATATTGGAGAAAAATGGAAGAGATACATATAAGCATAGAGAGTTCAGATCCAGAAGGGTTACAGCATTGAGTCATAGCTCTGTTGTACAGGTTGGGCCAATGTGACCCCCATCCCATATGGAGTCAAGAGGGTCGCAGGCTAATTTTTTGCCTCATCCAAGGCTTCCGGATCTGCTTCCAGGGCAAGTGTTGTAGCACGACCCTTAGCTGCACACAAGGTCAACTTGGTGCAGTTTCTGGCAGTGTGACCAGGTCCGCCACAGAACATACAGAGTCTTTTGTCAAAATGTCTCTGATGCTCCTCAGTGGTCAACTTTCCATCAGCTCCAATCCCATTAGGAAGGTCCGGGACCTTAGGAGCAGAAGAGGTTGCAGGATTAGGTTTCGCAGACCTAGTCGTTTTGGATCCAGACAAGGTAGCATTCATCTGGTCGGATACCAACTGTCTAGGAGGGTTGGAGGGGGTTGATCTACTTTCCCAAGTGATTTCCCCCTTATGTTCCCAGTAACATGCATCAATGGTCTGGGCGAGGGTTTTGAATTCTGAGAGGGTGGTGGGTTTACCCATGCAACTGATCTCATCTTTGATTCAGGTCAGAAGGCCATTATAGAACTGTTGTCATAGAGCTCCATCACCCCATTCCCATACTTGGGAGGCAAGTCGTTGGAATTCTACAATGTACTTGTTGATGCACTGCCTGTCATGCATATGTAGTTGCTCTAGCTGCATTTCTGCATCTCCAGATGGATCATGAGGTCTGAAGTTGGTTTGGAGCTCGAGCATGAACTCGGAGTAGTCATCCATCCAATCCGGACGGATACTATTCTCATCCAAAAGAAGATCTGGTTCAAACCACTCAAGAGCCATTCCCTTGAGATAGGATTGGGCAAAGTTGACTTTAGCATGTCCGGAACAGAAAATGTTAGGTCTGCTTTGGAAGTTGAGCTCACACTGGACAAAGAATGCTTGGAGCTTGTGAGGCTCGGATCCGTCGAAGGTATCTGGTTCCCAGATTTTGACCTTGCTATCATCTGAGGTGTTGTTACGACAGCTACTGCAAGTGAGATGGTTAATGGCTATGGATAGTTGAGCTAAGACCTGGTCTTGGAGGCTTAGATGGTCATTATCTTCTTCATTATCTGGGTACCCAACGTCTGGATCATCATCTTTGGTGTTGTCATATTCCATACATCCGATCCAAGATCCGATCAGATCTGATCAGATC
>MU172999.1:165164-182755 GCA_016695475.1 Suillus decipiens
GGTTCTCTAGAGTTGTACATGCAGTTTATATACTGTAGGTAGATAGTACAGATAATCAGTGAGTCCAGAACCGGAGGGCTATGCACAAAATATAACAGAAGTCTATTAGTAAATGCACAGCGGATCAGCAAATGCAAGTCAGATATGAAGCACAGGTAACGGATCAGTAAACAGGACAGGAATTTACACAGCCGGGACACTGGTACAGGTAGATCACCGAAAGGAGATAGAAGCAAGTATGCACAGTGGACTTAGAACATGAGAAGCTGGGGCTCTCGGATGGGTGATCCGGATCGGATCTGTGGTCCAGATAGAAGCAGGATCAATCGGATTGGATTGGATTGGATCTGAGATCAGATGTATGGAATATGACAGCAGGTAACCAAGATACTCAATGGAGGATGAGTGGAATTTACATTTCTCAGGTTTAGCATAGAGTTGATGTTTGCAGAGGCAGCATAGTACTTCTTGGATGTGTTTCCTATGACTCTCAAGGTCTTTGGAATAGATAAGAATGTCATCCAGATACACAATAATGCATATATCTAGCATATCAGCAAACATGCTATTAACAAAGCATTGAAAAGCTGCTGGAGCATTTATAAGGCCTTTCAGCATTACCAACCACTCATAGGAGCCATAGTGCATATGGAAGGAGGTTTTCCAATCATCTCCTCCTGCTATTCAGGTGAGGTAATAAGCAGAATGAAGATCAATTTTGGTGTAAACTTTAGCATGGCTCAGAGAGTCTAGAAGGTCAGCAATGAGGGGTAATGGATAACCGTCCTTCTTAGTAATCTGGTTGAGGCCACAGAAGCCCACACAAAGACATAGAGAGCCATCCTTCTTTTTGACAAACAGGACAGGGGCTCTATGAGGAGATAACAAGGATCAGAGGAATCTGGACAAGATGTTTTCATCAAGGAACTTCTGGAGGGCTTCAAGCTTGACTAGAGAAAGAGAGTATATGGTTCCAAGAGGTAGGCTAGCCCCTTCTTCTAACTTGATTTTGAGATCATAGGATCAGTGAGGAGGGAGCTGCCCTGCTTTTCCTTTGTCAAAGACATCCATGAATTCATAGTATTCAGAAGGGATTCTGGAGAGGTCTAGAGGATTGGATGGTACAGATGTAGATTGGAGATTAACTTCGGAGGGATGGAGGTAGATGCTAAACTGAGTAGATCCTTCTAACTTGCAGGCACAGCAAAAAGCCACTGCATTTATCAGGGATATGTTAGGGACTGAGAGACCAGCAGGGGGTTCAGATTTGGTCAGAGGAGGAGCCTCTACCACAGATAAGATGTCCAAAGGCAACAGAGATGTTGGAGGGGAATTCTCTACCTTAGATGGGATGTCTGGAGGTAGCAGAGGTGTTAAATGGAAAATTCCTACCATAGATAAGATGTCCATAGGCAGTGATGATATGGATGGGTTCAATGGCATATCCTGCATAGTTGTCCAGAACTCAATGCTGCCCAATACCCAGTCAATCAACAAATTATGTCAGGTGAGCCAGCTATATCTGAGAATGATATAACATGAGGAGTCCAAAGAAGTAACATAGAATGTATTGGAGGTGACTACACTAGAGGAGAATTGGATGGACAAGTTTATGGCTTCAGAAATATTGTTATTGCAGGTACCATCAAACAAACAGAGCAGAAGCAGAGGAATCTGATAAGTAGGGATTTTATGTTTTCAGATGAAACTAGTGTCTATGAAGCAGTGGGAAGAGCTACAATCTATGAGGGCAGGAAATTCAGATATACTGGAAAATGACAGAAGAGAGACATATGGGCACAGAGAGTTCAGATCCAGAAGAGTTATGAGTTGTAGCTCCATTGTATGGGTTGAGTCAATGCGACCTCCATCCCACACAGAGTCAAGAGGGTCATAGACTAATTTTTTGCCTTATCCAAGGCCTCCAGATCCACTTCTGGGGCAAGTACTATAGTGTGATCCTTAGCTGTGTGCAAGGTTGACTTGGTGCAGTTCCAGGCAGTATGACTGGATCTGCTACAGAACATACAGAGTCTTTTGTTGAAACATCTCTGATGTTCTTCAGTGGTCAATTTTCCATCAGCTCCAATCCCATTAGGATGGTCCAGAACCTTAGGAGCAGAGGAGGTTGACGGAGTGGGTTTTATAGATCTAGTCACTTTAGATCTAGACAAGTTAGCATTCATCTAGTTGGATAATAACTGTCTAGGAGGGTTAGAAGAGATGGATCTGCTTTTCTGGGTGACTTCCCCCTCATGTTCCTAGTAACAGGCATCAATGGTCTGAGTGAGGGTTTTGAATTCTGAGGGAGTGGTAGGCTTGCCTATGTGACTAATCTCATCCTTGATTCAGGCCAGAAGTCCATTGTAAAACTGGCATTATAGGGCTCTGTCACCCCACTCTCATACTTGGGAAGCAAGATGCTGAAATTCCACAATGTATTTATTGATGTGCTGTCTGTCATGTATGTGGAGTTGTTCCAACTGCATTTCTGCATCTCCAGAGGGATCATGAGGGCCAAAGTTGGTTTGGAGCTCAAGCATGAACTTGGAGTAATCATCCAGCCAATCTGGACAGATACTATTCTCACCTGAAAGGAGATCTGGTTTAAACCACTTGAGAGCCATTCCTTTGAGATAGAATTGAGTGAAATTGACTTTGACACATCTAGAGCAGAAAGCATTAGGTTTGCTCTGGAATTTGAGCTCACACTAGACAAAGAATGCATGGAGTTTATAAGACTCAGACCCATCAAAGGTGTCTGGTTCATGAATTTTGACTTTGTGATCATCAGAGGGGGTGGTATGACAGCTGCTGCAGGCAAGATGGTCAATAGCTATGGATAGATGGGCCAAGATGTGGTCTTGAGGGTTTAGATGGTCATCATCTTCTTTGTCATCCAGATAATCATCATCCAGATCACCACCCTTATTGTCTGGTGAGTTATTGTGTAAGTCATCATCAAAATGGATTGTCAGATGTAGGTTGGAGTCTGGGTCATTTGCAGTCTGGGTTGGTACTACTAGATTCATTCTAGCCAAGCAAGCAGAGACACTTTGTCCTATGTCACTCATGCTCACACATCATTGAGAAAAGCTAGTAAATATCTGGATGATGGGTGTGGGGTCTCATTGGATCAGACCAAGTCTGGCTGCCTAGAGGGAGTTCTGAGTTTTGCATGGAGGCATGATGTGGATAGTTTGGAAATTATATTCAGAAAGATGTGAGTTTAAATATACTGTTAAGGCTGTACTCAAAGGTGAAGAGATCTAAAGGGCTTTGGCCTCAGTTCATACACTGTATCCCTTTTCCAAGTATACATCTGGTGACCTAGATGCGCTTGTGCAACAGATCCAGACATCCAAAGGTAGCAGAAGTTACATCCAAAGGGTATCTGGAATGTATAGATGGAAACAAGGTATAAGGCTAGTATCAGACAAGGTCCTGACTAGAAACTAATGGAGATGGACTACCAAAGGTAGAGTCAGAGGTGTAGACTATAGGAACCAATCCTAAGTCTCAGAAGGTAACTAGAGTTAGAAGTAACTTAGTCCAGAGGAATGGAATAAGTAGAATCTAAGATGACATTCAAACTAAGATTTTATGGAGTTGTACATGCAGATTATATACTGTAGGTAGCTATCATAGATAATCAGTGAGTCTGGGACTGGGGGCTACAGTGGCTCAAAAAAGTGTCCAAATGTTTATGCATTTTTGACTAATTGGACAATAGCAAGTCAGCACCTGAACATAATATAGAGGTATATGGACGTATCTGAAAGCCCTATATCATGGCTTGAATCTGAGCTATGCAGCATGTGAAAATGACCTCATATGGGTGAGATATGATAATTCTAATCTTATGACTCATTTGGATACTTTTTGACTTTGTATCAAAATCACAAAATCAGACCATTTATATAAAACATTCTTAATTAAAGTGGTATCATAATAATAATATGGTCTGATTTTAATATTATTTCAATATATAAACTCATCTAACATCATGAAATTAACATCATTGTCATAAAGCCCATCTCCTCTGCTCAAAGAGATAATATCCTTGTTCTCTACACTTCTGATTTATCTACCAGGCAAATTGCTTCCAAAACTGGTCTTAGCAAGTCTACTATTGCTACAGTTATCAAGAAGAATATACCAGATAAGGAAAATCTCAAATTGGGATGTCCTCCCAAGCTTACTCCACAAAACAAAAGAGCTGTTGTTCATCAAATCCCATCTAGCAAGACTTCCAATGCTGTCCAAGTTACCAAATTCATCAATTCCATTATCCCCAACCCTGTCTCTACCCAAACAATCAGGAACACCCTCAAGGCAGCCAATCTGAAGGCTGTAACTAAAAAGAAAAAACCTCTTCTCTCAGTGGCTCATAGGAAAAGAAGACTAGCCTTTGCTTTAAAGCATCAACATTCACCCATATGAGGTCATTTTCACATGCTGCATAGCTCAGATTCAAGCCATGATATGGGGCTTTCAGACATGTCCCTATACCTCTATATTATGTTCAGGTGCTGACTTGCTATTGTCCAATTAGTCAAAAATGCACAAACATTTGGACACTTTTTTGAGCCACTGTAGAATGGGGTCAGATGGTCAAGAATATGTGTGGAAAAAGGCAGGAGAACCACTAGGAGAAAGAGAAGTCAAGGGTACACTGAAGTTTGGAGGAGGAAGTATGATGATATGAGGCTGTATGGGGTGGAATGGAGTTGGGATTCTCTGTGAGGTGGAGGGAAGGATGAATGCAGAGCAGTATATCTCCATTCTAGAGGAGTGTCTGCTTAAAAGCATGGAGGAATCAGGTATTGATGAAGAAGACATCATCTTCCAACAAGATAATGACCCCAAGCATACCTCAAAGCTGGCTACAAAATGGTTTGAAGACCATGGGATCAATGTCCTATTATGGCCAGTACAGTCTCCAGACCTCAATCCTATTGAACATCTCTGGGAATTACTCAAAAGGTTACTTGCTGCCTATCAAGATCCTCCAAAGGGGCTATTTGAACAATGGGAGAGAGTTACAGCAGAGTGGGAAAAAATTTCCAAAGAGGAGTGTCAGAAATTGATAGAAAGTATGCCTAGAAGGGTAGCAGCAGTGATTAAAGCCAAAAGGGGTAACACAAAGTACTAGATTTATACAATAGGATTGGTTAAATACAAAGTCAAAAAAGTATCCAAATGAGTCATAAGATTAGAATTATCATATCTCACTGTCATATTCCATACATCCGATCCCAGATCCAATCAATCCTGCTTCTATCCGGACCACAGATCCGATCCGGATCACCCATCCGAGTGCCCCAGCTTCTTGTGTTCTAAGTCCACTGTGCATACTTGCTTCTATTCCCTTTCGGTGATCTACCTGCACCAGTGTCCCAGCTGTGTATATTCCTGTCCTGCTTACTGATCCATTACCTGTGCTTCATATCCAACTCGCATTTGCTGATCCGCTGCGCATTTACTAATAGACTTCCGTTATACTTTGTGCATAGCCCTCTGGTTCTGGACTCACTGTTTATCCGTACTATCTACCTATAGTATATAAACTACATGTACAACTCTAGAGAACCTTAGTTCGAATATCATCTTAGATTCTGCTCATTCCGTTTATCCGAACCCAAATCTGCTTCCAACTCTAAGTATCTTCCAAGACTTAGGATTGATTCCTATAGTCTACATTTCCGACTCTACCTCCAGTAGTCTATATCCGTTAGATTCTAGTATGGACCTCGTCTGCTACTAGCCTTATACCTCGAATCCATCCATATGCTCCAGATACCCTCCGGACATACTCTTTCCACCCATACATTTCGGATATACACTGGATATGTCATATCCGATACCTTTGGACCTTCGGATCTGCTATGCAAGCACATCCGGATCCTCGGACGAAGGTTACTCCTCTGAAATAAAAGGTAGTACTCAGGAAAGGGGCACAGTGCACGAACTGAGGCCAAAGCCCTTCAGATCTCTCACCTATTGAGTACGGTCTTAACACTCACCCATATGAGGTCAGTTTCACATGCTGCATAGCTCAGAGTCAAGCCATGATATAGGGCTTTCAGATACGTCCATATACCTCTATATTATGTTCAGGTGCTGACTTGTTATTGTCCAATTAGTCAAAAATGCACAAACATTCAGATACTTTTTTGAGCCACTGTATGTACAAAGTATAACAGAAGTCTATTAGTAAATGCACAGTGGATCAGTAAACACAAGTCAGATATGAAGCACAGGTAACAGATCAGTAAGCAGGACAGGGATATACATAGCTGGGATACCAATACAGGTAAATCATCCAGAAAGGGATAGGCACAAGTATGCACAGTGGAATTAGAACATAAGAAGCTGAGGGTTTCAGATGGGTGGTCTGGATCAGATATAAGGTCCAGACAGAAGCAGGATCAATCAGATCTGATTGGATCTGAGATCAGATGTATGGAATATGACAAGCAGGATCAATTGGATCTTAATTGAATCTGAGATTGGAAGTTTGGTCTATGACAATATTTTACCAAACTTGATGTTTGCTAGGGATACAATAATGTCCACATCCATGAGGGAGATGAGTGGAAAGCTGCATTTACAACCAATCAGGGTCTCTATGAACCATTGGTAATGTTTTTTTTTTGCCTCACAAACTCACCAGCTACCTTTCAGATGATGATGAATGATTTATTCCACAATCTCATCAGCCATGGAGTAGTGATTGTATACATGGATGACATTCTTATCTTTACCAAATCCCTCAAGGAACATTGATAAGTCACACAAGAAGTTCTTCAAATTCTTTGCAACAACCACTTGTATCTGAAGGCTGAGAAATGTGCCTTTGGACAGACAGAAATTGAATATCTTGGTCTCATTATTCATTATGGCAAGGTTTCTATAGATCCAATCAAAGTGAAGGGTGTACAGGAATGGCCTAGACCTACTATGAAATGTGAACTCCAGCAATTTTTAGGATTTGCCAACTATTATTGCCATTTCATTCAGGGCTTTGCTCACATCACTCATCCTCTCCACCAATTAACTGGCAATGAACAATGGCACTGGGGAGTAGATGAAGAAAAGGCATTTCAAGGCCTGAAGGCTGCTATTACAACAGCACCAGTACTTACCCTATCAAAAGACAATGTCCCATTTTATGTAGAAGTGGATAGTTCTGACTATGCAATGGAGGGAGTACTTTCCCAACTCCAATCTGATGGTCAATGGCACCCTGTTGCATTTCTTTCATGTGCATTATCTGATGTTGAGCACAATTACAACATCCATGATAAAGAACTTCTTGCTATCATGCGTGCTCTTGCTAAGTGGCAACATCATTTAATGAATGCACAACAAACCATTGAAATTCTCACTGACCATGAGAATTTGGAGTATTTCACTCCAGTGAAGAAACTAAACTGTTGTCAGGCATGTTGGGCCTTGGAACTTGCAAAGTATGACTTCAGACTCACCCATAAGCTAGGAAAATCTCATGGGAAACCTGATGCCCTCTTGAGACAAGTGGACCATAAATGGAGGGAGGAAATGAAGATCAAATTTTGTTAAAAAAGAAATGGTTCCAAGCAGCAACAAAAGAGATAGAAATGGAGGGTGATGAAATTTTGTCAAAGATTCATGCATTGAAGAAGATTGAAAGATTTGTGAGAGAGGCAATACAGAGAGGTGAGAAAGACTGGAAGGAAGAGAGCAGATTAAGTCTGTGGAAGAATTATGTTTATGTGCCAAATGAACAATCCCTCCAAGATCAGATCATCCATTCTCATCATGATTTGTGTTACAATACAGGTGCCCCCTTATTCATTTTCTCTCTTTCCTTTGTTATGTCTCTGCTTATCTCATCATTCCCTTGTATATCATTCTGCATCCAACACGCTTGTATGACAGGTGCCTTTCTTTTATGGATATGTACCCTGTTTCTTGTCCTTTGTTCCATTCCCTTCTCTGTACTTCTACAAGCCTACCATAAAGTCTCCTTAGGTATATAAGGCTCTTGTATTACGACTGTACTCCTTACTTTAATCTTACTGGGTTTTCAACTGATATCCTTCACTAAGAGCCTCCAACTCTTAGTCATCTAAATCATCTTCTAAAGCTTAGCACACCTAGCCTTAGTCATTATGCAAACTCTTGACAATACAAGGAATGGCAACCTTGTACCAGCACACATCTACCTTGACGCTGTGCTGTGAACTTTTGCTTGTTTGCTTAAGTGCCATGATCCACATTCTTGACGCTACTCATATATGGCCTTTGTGTTAAGAACTATCCCAGTTCATAACAATTTGCCTGTATCTGGTCATCCAGGGCATTATGGTGGCCATGAGTCCATGCAGATATAACATGCTATGTGAGTAGTTGTGAGAAATGTCAATGCACTAAGACTTTTCCCACAAAGCCATTCAGGTTACTCACACCTAGTCCAGTACCAGAGCACAACTGGCAGTTTGTATCAGTGGATCTAATAACTCAACTTCCTCAGAGCAAGGGAAGTGATGCCATCCTCATTGTTGTGGACCAATTGTCCAAGATGATATGTCTTGCACCAACAAATGGAGAGTTGACTTCTGAAGGTCTTGCATGTCAATACTGAGATCAGGTATGGCAGGATTTTGGTATTCCCAAGTGCATTATCAGTGATCATGGTCCTCAGTTCATGTCTAGCTTTATGCATGACCTCAATCAATTACTCAGGATCCAAACCAACCTATCCACAGCATATCACCCACAAACAGATGGTCAGACTGAACAGATAAATCAAGAAATCAAGCAATATCTTCATTTATTCACCAATTACCACCAGAATGACTGGGCAGAGTGGTTACCCCTTGCTCAGTTTAACTATAATTTTCTACAAATCAAACCTGTTTGATAGAGTTCATCACCATCCAAGTCTCTGTCATGCCTGACCATCTGCTCATCTGCCTCACCACAAACTTCCCTGACACCTGGATCTTCACCTCTATTAAAATCAAAGATAGTGAGTGGATCATCCTGCAGACCCTCAAGAATGTTATGAATGACCATTAAGGCCTCTAGGGTCTTATATATCACTTCGAGGTCTCGGCCAGGCATTCCACACAGAATCAGAAAGCAACCTTTGAGGCGACCAAAGGCATGTTCAATAAAGATACGAAGGGAAGACAATTTTTTATTCCACTTCTTTCGGCAACTGGCCTCCTCTGGATTATTGGTTAAATCGTGGTCGTGAAATGGTCTGATTGAAAATTTTGTTAAGGGATACCCTAGTAGTATGGGCTTTGTTGACATTCAATCAACATAGCAGATTAGCATAGAGCTTACCTTTGTCGACGAGAATATACTCATGCTCATCAAAATACTGTGTTCGGTGACACCACAAATGTGAGTTCTTGAACGCCCAACTGTCCTGAACACATCCTGGCCATCCAAAGTCATATGCCATGAAGATTGCTCGATGTTCGCAAATGGCCTGGATGTTCAACTCGATTCCCTAAGCATGAGCAGTTCACATTGGACAACACTTGTATTCTTACTGCATAGAATTTTTTATGACAATAAAAAGCATATCTATTCTGAAGGGGTTTCTCCTCAAGACGTATGTAGCTACCATCACCAATACCTATACACCCTGGAAAGCCCCATCTATTCATCTCATGTGACAGAAACTCGCAGCGAATCTTATTCGGCCATATCAGGTAGCGACCCCGCAAGTTACGGAATGCAGTAGTGATACACTCGGTATACAAAAAAACAGTGCCCTCTGCCACTGCCATAACAGCAGCAGTTTTGAGGATCCCTTCAGAACCTGCACGACATAGAAATGTTGCCAATTGATATTTGATGGGGCGTTGCGGACTTCCGTTGACTACGACAAAAATCGGATCATCAGCGATTAGGTGCCAAAAGGATTCACGGTCCATTCTGAGTGAAAGTGAATAAGATTCAGTGACGATGCAGCAACACGTTAAGAATGTTAGGTTTTACTCACCGGAACCAAGCTTTAAAAATTCTCGCTGAAGAGACATGAAGGAGGTGGTCGAAGAATTGTTCTGCCTTCTGTTGGTCATATGGCCCACGTGGTCCGTACTTGGCGCCTCGTCACATCCAGAGCATGCAGTGCAATTGTTGCTGCAAAGAGTTGGTCATCAGGTGCCTCTGCATCAGCTAGTAGGATAATAGCGAGTGCTTCGAGAGATGTTACAACATGTGGGGAATCTGCCATAATAGCATGAACGTGTTTCAACAAGGTCTAGGCCAACGAGCAAGACTCCTGCGTGCCGTTCAGCCGGCGTTCATTTTATTTGCATTTTATTTCGGAAGCTTTTGCACGACCTGTCACGAAATAAAATGGCCAAATAAAATCGTTATTGAGCAGGGCTTACCTCTCTGCCTTCTATCCTGTTGTTGCCACGGAAGATCATAAACAGCGTTTAGAATGGAATGTCCGCACCCATCGAGATGGGAGTCTGACTGAACACAATTCTGGTTTACATGTGTCGTACTTGTTTTGGGAGGCGGAGTAAGTTCCTGGATGATACAGAAATCACTCTCCTAACTCGTATCACTCTTCGCAGTACGAATTCACAAGCATTTCCCTGGTCACCTGCATCCAAACCGCAACCAATCGATACATTTAATCCAATATCCAGTAATCTTGATGATACGAATTCGGTTATCATTCCAACAGACAAAGCAACCGTTTACCTCGATAAATCCCTCAAGGTTTTGGGGCTTCACACCGAAGCTAGAACATCATTCATAAGGTGCGTACATATACGCTATGCGGGTTCCTAAGCTATACGTCACTAAAACTGCCTTGGTAGCTACTGGCTACCATATATCCTTAAGCACGAATACATCGCCCTCCGATTCGTCCCCCAATCGGCATATGAACGCGCTGCTTCCCTGAATATTTTTCCGCAGCCTGACGTCGTGACTCGCGTATTCATGCTGTTCAGAGGTGTCTCTGAAGAGCACCTAGCAAATTGGTCTAAGCAGAAAAAGACGTTGCTTGGTGGGTGGATGTAGTTGGAGTTGATATCGCAAGGGCTGGTGATGTTCAGGGTGTTAGAATGGGGAGGGATGGACGTTTGCACTGATATTGCTTTATATTTCGATGTGATGAAATCCTTTATATAATGATAAATGCCTCGTAATCGGGGAAGCAGAAGTTACGGTATGCCCCTGTCACAGCGTTTGTGACTAAACGGCAACTCCGTGAGGATATCCGAGCTGCGAAGCAAGGGCCGTGATCCAGTACCAGATACAGGGGTGTTGCTGGAAGAATGACCAATTGAATTGCGATAAGCGGGAGAACGAATCAGTGTGAGAGCCGTTTGAGAAACGCTTGCGTGGCTATGTAGTCATCGTGATGGTATCAGAAACTACGTACTAAACGTTACAGAATAGAGTTCAGGCAATGCCATCGCCTTGGCCTGTTCTATGTTGGAAGTTTCGTATCGCCCTGTCTGATATCTGCAACGTAAGTAAATGTACTTTAGCAAGAAGATAATAGTATATTACTGTAGCGACTACCTGGCGGCTGTAAGCACAGGATAATAAAAACAATAGATCGTCCCTCCGTCCACAGTGCCTCTATCATAGATAATTATCGTGAGCGTCATTACCAGAATCTGTTACTGTCCGGGGGTAAACCATGCGCCATGCGTAGCATCACAACGTTCGAGGTCAAACTCGACCACTGTAATGAGACGCTCGTTAGTCTTGCACTGGCAACTAAGTTACAGCAGCTCTTACCCCATTGCCGATCAACACTTCAGCTCTTTGCGCTACCAACATATCCAACGATTGCACCACAAATTTCTGTTCCCACGTGACATTGAGATCGCGGCTGCTCTTAATTTGGTCCCAGTTCCCAGCGTTTCCAAGAGCTTCTTTTAGCTCCTCAACCCAAGGCACAGCGCCATTGGTCATGATATAGATATGCGTCAACGGTTTTTCCGACTCGAGGCGCACTTGCATGACTTTCTCAACAATTTGGTCAATTGTGGGAAAGCACCGCTGCATATACATCTGCATATTCTTCTCTGATGTCTCGCCCCATCCACCATCCGTGGGTCTTTGGAATCTGTCGGAGAACTCTGGGAACATATTGAACGCATTCCAGTTTGAGGACCATTTGCCCAGGTGGACGCAGTGGTTCTGGAAGTCACCCCTTCGCACGTGTAGCGCTAGAAGGCCAGGTATCGGGTTTGTGTAGTTTTCCGGGAAAGTCGAGCCAGTGAGCATTTGGAAAAAAGTAGTTACTGCATTGGGCACGAAGATGTGGCGATTGCGTCTGTATGCATTGTGTATTAAAGGCGACCAGTCCCAATGTGTGGACACCGGGGAATCCTTGAGGTATTTCCATATGGACAGCATTCTCTCGTGTCCAAATATCCTACGCAAAGTCTGGCGTCTTCCACTAGCTTTCCAGAGATGACATGTGTGACTCACCAGTATTCAAAAATTGGTTCGCTCTTCTGGTCGATTTCCACGCACGGATTCTCAATCGAGTTGAGTTTTTCGAGCCATTTTTCGAACACATACGAAGTTGGCACACTTTCGTCGAATCGCATACGGTCATCGTTCACTTCCGACACCCGAACGATCGTCGGATTAGGGCAGACTTTGTTAAAGAAAGACTTAGACACTGCGCGAGGGGTGGTGTCCCCAGGTGGCATTTCACCACCCACCATGACGCCTAGAACAGTCCAAGTCAATGAAGTATGTGCGCGGAAGTTAATCATGTTGTACTTGCCGCCCAACAGTGCTGTCAAGGGAATCCGAGAAGGAATCAAATGGCCATTATAATCCGTAAAGAGTGAACCATCTGGATTCCAGATATAGTCGTCAAAGACAAACCTACACGTCATCAAAAAACAAAATCAGGAATGGAGACCGAGCAGGGGAACTGGCAAAGGAATAGGAACTGACGAGCGTCCTGCGCTATGTGCAAGCAACGCATTCATCACGTAGTCTTGCATTACATTTCCCCATCCTGAGCCTGTGCATGATCAACGGGTGAGGACCAAACGCAAGAAAGGGTCACCCACTATGTGCATGATTGGCTGACCAAAGATATTTCACATCTTTCCTCGTTTCGTAGTCCCTGTAGTGGCTCAAACTTTGTTCCCGCTCTCGATAGTCCTCGTACAATGGCGGTAGGTGATCGGTGAAATAAGTCCGTACAGCTTCGCGGTAGTAAAATGTTGCAGGGAGCACGAAACATAATGTGATGGCGAGGAGTAAAAATCGTGTACCACGCTTCGTCAGACCATAGGATGGCATGGAGAAGTCCTTGAGTACAAGAAGCGTAAGGCGTAAGAGCAAGGTTGATGCACAGTCCAAATAGCCTATCTGAAGAAATTAAACGAAAGGCGGGAGAAAGTAAGTATACTGAAGAGATAGAGTAGTCATAGAAGGAAGGCTTTAATCAGAATGCCGGACACACACGCTGCGCATCATGAGGCGTATCATCTTGATCGTTTCCGCACAGCTCAGGTTTACTGCGGTGCCGTAACATCGCACTAATGGAACAATCCGACTTCTAGATCTAATGCGGCCAGTACATTCGCCGAGGTCTTGGAGTTAGTGAGACTTGGCTTGTTGTGTTCAACGTTGTTAATGTCCAACATTCGACATTCGAGCTACGGTGGTCGTTGGCATAGGTGAGTTTTTTTATATTTAAATTTTCCTAATAATAATCGATACTATATATATATAAATATAAAGGGTACATCCAACGTCATTGAATGATTCGGTTAGTGCAGCCTATCAATTTATTGCATCATTTTGTTACTCGGGATCAAGTTGTAGAAATTTACCCTGTCTGTGTTATAATGTCAGTTCAAGCAAGATGGTGATTTTTCTATTCTACTTGAAATTCGTTCCCATACAGAACAGTGTACGCCGACATGCAAAACTGAATGGTGTGAATTCCCAACCGCGCGATAGGTTGGTTATAATTAAGGAATGGCAACATACTTGATAGCTATGCAGAACCCAGCTGAACACTTATGGAAAACCACGTTGTAGTGGGAAGATGATGCATAGTGCATAACTATTGGCTAATCATACAGCATGCACTCAAATAAATTTCCACACCATACTCAATATGTAACAGTGCCAGCGAGTGGGTTACAAGTTAGTAATATGTATCAAAAAGCTCCATCATGATTGTCCACCCATCCGTCTCTGAAGATATTGCGCTCTTGCCCTCTCCATTGACTCCCTAAGCTCTGGACTCTGCCAGGCACTCACATCCTCCTTGAAGCTGCTTGTAACAGTAGCGTAGGCGTCAATGTCCGTCGAAGATTCCCGAGCAATTCGACGGGGTGTACTGGGTACTGATAACCTCGAAAAATTTTGGCGATCGGGAGAAAGGTGTACAGCTTCGCCAGTAAATTTGCGCTTCCTAGGCGATGAGCTCGGAGAATATGATGAAGTGAAGGCCGAGTAGGATGGGGGTTGAATGTCACGCGGCCGATGAGTTCGTCGGAAAGAGCCGCACCTGGAAACGGACGGGCCGGTGGCAGGTTGCTCTTCCTCCCAGTCACCTGAACCATCATCTACCTCATCCTCCTTCGCTTCACTCATGACCACAACCTCTGTGTTTAGAGCCCTATGCCCTTCTTGTATCAGCCTAGATAGTCTGTCGCCGATCCAGTCCATTTCGTCGGCCTCAGCTTCATCCTCCTCTGCTTCTTCGTCTTGGTTTACATGCACGAAGTCAAACTCCGGAGGTGAATGAGCCATGAGGGCAGGGGAGACACTACGTGATGGGGTAACTGGTCGACCTCGAGTTCGCATCCTGCGGTGTCGTGTACCAGAGCGACGAATAGAGGAGGGTGTCGGGCGAGGTTTGCGCGATTTTGGAGTGGGAGGGGTAACTTGGATATCCTTATACTGATAGTACGTCAATGACGAGACAATGACATACGCCGAGCTGTACATACTTGTTCGGGGACCCAGTCACCCGGATGGTATGGTGGTGGTAGTGGTTGTGGTTGTATTTTTTCTTGTTCTTTGCCTCTGTCCCGCCAGCTACGCCCACTGATAAATGACACGAGCCTCAAATTGAAATTCAGCACTCACAGGCGATACACAGTGAGACCAACAGCAGTCCCGATAAGAGCAGCGCTCAACGCTGTAGACACGATCGAACCGGCGAGAGTGCGACGCCGCTTGGCGGGTGGTAATTCTACATCTATTTCAATAACGATATCGAAAAGCATGAATGAAAGTGGGTTGAAAGATGAAAGTGAAGGAACAAGAGAGATGATTCCATAATAATAATAAACCGTAGTCGGCGCATGGACAACACGTGGGTTGCGAAGCATGCAGACACATGGCGTGCGCATGGTGCCGGTATCGCTTGCGAAAATCTACATCATGAATGATGGAGACACACCTGTAAACATTTCTTCAACAAATTCTTGTTCGGGCGTTTCATGCCCCATATTCCTGTACTTGGCGGGTGTGTCGAGATAACCGCGAGGGGATGCGGCGCTTGTGGCGGCTTGGCTGGGTTCAGCGATAGAAGGAACCCAACCGCGCTTACGATTTAGTGGTACAAACGGTGATAGTGATGGTGATGGTGATGCACGGCGGGGAGGAGGAAATCTTCGAGAAATAGCAGCTCCAGGATCAAGCGTGGTATCATTCCTGTCATTCCGGGACGGTTTTACTGCCGATTGAGCGGTAAACGGATTGTGAAGACCCGGAACGCGAAAACTGAATGTAAATGGAAAAGGCATAGCAATTCGTAACACAGGTCATAAAACAGATAAGTACAAGAGAAAGGAGAGGAACAAGCCTGATGTCCTCGCGCGTAAGTATACGTAGAATCGAATCGACGACTGCGAAAGCTAGAAAGGCCACAATCCACCAACCACCACGCCTGGGAGTAATTGACAAACAAACACTTGCCTTTTTCGCCTAAACAACCCCTATCGATTCCGCAGCAAACTTTGATCAGCTCGCCGCCCGGATCTCGCACTCCAAGTGATTGTTTCTAGTGGGCCATGCATAACGCTATAATAAATTTAATTTTTACATCACCTCCTATTAATCTCAAGCTTGAATTAATGAAATACGAAGTCACACGGAGTCCATGTCCGGAATGTTCACAGAATGACCATCGCAATTTCTCCCTGAGATGGAACATGATGCGAGAAGAAATGACAGAGTGCATGAATGCTGGAATCGACGTTATAGCACATTTAGTTTTGAACAGACTTTAAGGAACGATGCGGTGCACGTATCAAAGAGTTGATCATAGCCGCATGGCTGTTTCGCCCAAGTGGTGGGCATTACCACCATGTTTGCTATAGATACGACTACGTCACAGATGTAGTAGTCATTTGAATGGGGCTTATGCAGTAGTCATACTATGTAAAATATAAAATATAGAATCGCGATACAGCGACCTCAATAAACCAATCACAACGCTGGTCATTTGCTGCGAAGATACCCTCACTTGCATCAGCACAAGGATGTGGATCGCTGATGCAATAATATGACATAAGTACTAATTATGAGTCACCTACACTAGCGTTGGGAAAGATATGAATAGCACATCGGCACTGATTTGGTGAATGACCTGACTTGCAACCAATGGAATCTCTTCGATGAGAATTTGAATCTTTTATCGTTCACCCAATCGTAAGCTGCGGTCTTTCTTTCCTGTGCTAGAAGATGAAGGGCTGCCTCACTGCAGTGCAAAGTGCATGCTGGGGTCAATATAAGTACATCATATTCATGTTGGGTATCGATAAATGACAATATAGGTAAGCAGTCATCACACACGTAGCAGATATATAGCGCTAATCAGGTACCATCCAGGGGTCAGCCAAACGCTTGAAAACACATCACATTGTCATCTGTTACGAGGATGAACGACAATTCGTTGCCTGAAGTTGTTCAGAATGAACGCTGCATCGACTTCCTGTGGTGTCATGTCGGCCATTGCCAAGACGCAGGCGCGCATGTTGTGGGTTTGCATATCGACTTGCTGGGGTGATATTCCTGCCATCATGGCCACACGGGCGCGGGCTGCTTGGTAAAGGGCATCCTGCTCGAGACCGGCTCGGTTTGGGACACCTTGTGCACCACGCGACTCGTGCTCGTCGTCGTCATACGAATAGGTCATGTAATCGGTATCATGAATGGTCATGTTCCCGAGGCGTTGCGTTATAAATGACTCGGCACTCCGTTGTGCTCTAGCCTCCTTGGCGCGCTTATGACTGAACCAGCTTGCAACTTTCGTGAATGGACTATTCATCCATTTGATCAGCTTGGGCAATCGTACTATGTGAATGAATATAAACTCACATTTCAAGCACTCGAGCTATTAATTCGATCTCGTGCTTTGTGGGGTGAGTTCTCTTGGCATAGTAAGGTTCGAGGATGTCAAGCTCCTCCCTCGTCATACATCTCTTCTTGGGAGCATTTTGGACCTTGTAGGGAGAAGCATAATAAGACATTTGACTTTGGGATTGCATAGTGATGATTTGAGCTTGCTTGGAAGAAGAGAAGTTGCGAGGCTGGAGGTGATACCGAGCAGCCCCCCC
>MU172999.1:183595-219327 GCA_016695475.1 Suillus decipiens
GCAGACTCACCCCCGACGTATACTCCTAAAACGCGTTGATCGTTTAGCACTGGGCTGGCCATTGAGTCTGCCATTGATGTCCAACAAAAATCATACGCAAAGCATGAGGTCTTATACCCTCTTTCAACCCTGAAAGTTAGGCTTCACATACTGATGACATCACGGTGGCTTGGCTGTACAACATCTAGTGAGCCAACGCTGCGGGTAAAGAGCAGCTTTGTGCGCACTAGATGTAGGAGATTACTAGATCTGTGTTGTATCCATATTACTGGTTGTACTGCATCATTACATGGCTGATGGCGCTGAGTTCACATCCTGCACTCTGCACTGTCCTGACATTAATGACCAAGTCGATAATATTATATGATCATCGCAATCGACCAAAATTAGTACCCGTTTCAACCAGCAGTCAGCATGTGAATTGCCGTCGGATTTCCTGCGAAAATGATATTTAACCGTTAATTTTTATTTTTCCCCATGTGATGGCACGAGATGCTTCCGACCAGCAGAATTGGAGCATGGACATGAAAACATACATACGTTTTTGCTACTCATGAGATCCGGAGTATGCTACTGTTGACTTCCTAGCATTGCGGTTGTGCCTGGCCCCTGGTGATGGAACATTGCGATTAACACGCCGGGCGCATACTGACACCTTGACTTTGGCGGGTATGGCTATTCCGACAAAGTACCCAGGGAGTACTGGATCGTAAGTCCATGTCGATCTGGTGATTAGATCAATGTCAATCTGAATATTGCTTTATCATCGTCGAAGACGTAATCTGAAGGCATTCATAGATGCCCTCGACTGAGAGTCGAGGTAGTCTTCGTAGAACCCTGTGATAAACTCCTCGGCCTTGAACCCAAATCTATTATACAGCAACTAGTCAAATTTTTAGAAATATGTGCCAGCACCAGTCAGAAGCAAAAGTGCACCATTGCCGTATTATTAGCAGCCACGTGGAGTGTGATATCTCTGTGTGGATTGAGCATAATCTGGTGATGTAGCATAGTACTACAGAGATAAAGATCGTAAGCATTATTGTAAATGTCGAGAAGTTGCAACTCACGTTGCTACCTGGGAATTATCCCAACCTGATCTGACGGCTAGATATGTAATGTATGCTTCCTAAGGCAAGCTCAAAAGGGCCGCACCGATGACAATTTTGCCGTACATGGCGACCACCGAGCAACGCTCAGGGGAAGACTGAAGCAAGTCACTGACTGTGAATTACATGAGAGAATGCAATAAACCATTAATTCCATCCCAAAACACTCTAGCCAATAATTCATGTACCTGTTGAAGATGGGATGCCTGCAGAGAGACATAATGGATTGGAACCGAAACTTCACATGATTGAAAGGACAAGGGCTTGATGATAATGAGGTGAGCAGTGCATCATTCGAGTAAGCTAGACCTACTGCGCGTATGAGTAGCGTTCTCGTGTATCTGCCATCAATTCCATCCAAGAAGACCTGGTTTCCCAATCTACTTGGAACCTTGGTGGGGAAACGACAAGGAACACTAAGCGGATCGGGCGAAAGTAACAGGACGAAACTGTGGATTCCTTGAGCGTTTATACTAATAGATAGATGATGGTAGGTAGGAGACCCGAGTCTGATCTGAATAGTACGGAAATGGCAGAATATAAGGGGATGGGTCACATTGTTAGCAACACCCTTAGTCTCTCGCGAGGATCTGATAACGATCCTACAAAAGGGAACAAGATAGATTGTTGAGTTACAAGACTGCGATGGTAGAACAAACAAGGTCGAAAACAAGGAACGAAACTCTCGGTGGCGCGCATCATAACTAAATTCAAGGCCCGCTAGTCCTCGAGCTATGTCTTTTCATCACATTACCCTCTCCCAAGGTCGATCTCCTCATCGACAATCTCTCGGAATGTCCCTATTCTCCAATCATACACTCCTCGATTCGGCATCGCATACCTCCATTCTCCCCGAGGTAGTATACGAATTTTGAGGCGTTCTCGTTCTCGTGCCAGGAAAGTTTTGAATGTTTCATTGGTTCCGTATTTGTTCTTTAAACTCTGCTCCGGCTCCCAAGTGCTCTCTTCTCTCGGCTGTCCTCTCCACTTCACCAAATACTCTCTTTTTCCGCGTCTCTCTCGACTATCCAATATACTCTCAACTTCATATTCCGGGGTTCCTCCGAGATCTACTGGTGGCAGCAGCGGCGGCGACTGCTGCAATGGTGACATTGGTGGCGTGTAGGTATGAAGAAGAACTATATGGAATACTGGATGGATACATTTCCAGGTGCGAGGTAAATCCAATTTGTAGGCTTGCTCTCCAACTTTCTTAATGACTTTGAAAGGGCCAAAATGATGATCATCGAGCTTCTTTGAGGGTCGGTCAGATTTGAGATTGGTGGCCTCCAAGTAAACTAAATCTCCTGGTTGATATTCAGGAGCTTTGCAATGATGTTCATCATAATAATGTTTCATGTCACTTACTGCTTTTGTTAAGGCAGTAGTGGCTTCCTGGGCAAGATGATGCATCTGCAAAGCAAAGACATCTGTGCTTTCTGCCCTCACACTAGTGTGGGGTTTAATTCCTTTGTGAGGATGATGACCATAGTTTAGGAAGAAAGGGGAATATCTGGTGGAGGTTTGTACTTTATCATTACTTTTGGATTATGACACCTAGTCTAAGGTCTTTTTTAATTCTTTCAGCTGATGGAATAAAAATTTCCCTTCCTCTTGAATCTCCTCATCAGGATGCTTGAGCATCTCCATTGCTTGACTCCACATAGCATCCCTGAGACCCTGATGCTCACGTTCAGCAGCCAGTTTTGCAATAGCTTGTTTCTCAGCCCTTTCCTCCTCTTCTTGTAAGTCTTTTTTCCTTGCCAGCTCCAAGTGCTCATCCTCAGTCTTGGCTTGCTTTTGGTTCTGTTCTGCAATCCCATTGACAGCCTGCTGCAGCAACTGTGAAGTCTTGGTATTTTCATCTGACTCTGTACATTTCAGGCACTTCTTGGCAGGGCCACTTTCATCATCATCTACAGGTGAGCTCGAGTTGTAGTCTTGATGACAAACAATGCTCTCATCATTTCATGCCCTTTAGCCAATGTGTGAGTCATTGCGAGCTCAATTAGACAGGACTTCACTTACCTGGAATCAATGAGTTGGTAGATTGCTGATGCCTCAAATGCATCAAGAACTTCATCAGAAAAGCCAAGGTCTTGCTTGTCTGCATCACCATCACCTCAGTCCTCCACCAGTGTGCTCTTGACGTATACAACAGGCCTTGTACTTTTCAAGTGCTTGATTATGCCAGTAATTACACACTTGCTCTGCTGACACATGTCCCTCCACAATTACTTGAGAAATCTGTAAGAAATTAGAATGTGAGTATATGGACTTTGAATAGAGCTTGAAAATTCACTTGTGTCCAATAGTAGCCAGCTTGCACCCTGAATTCAGACCAGTGTTTCTCATCAGTGACATACTGGATAGTCTGTAACTTTTCTTCCTCTGTGAGTCCACAAGGTTTGGCTTTCTCAGCTTGCTTCTCAGGAACTTTGAGTGATGACTCATCCACATCAGTTTCCCCAAGCTTTGCAATCTCCGTGTCTGGGTTTCCTCCCCCTCATCAATTCAAAGGACCTGACTTCCCTCCTTTTCCTTGACTGCCTTTTTTACCACCTCGCTGTGTTCCAATCTGCAAGACAGGTGGGTCATCTGATTCTTGCTCACCAGCATTTCCAGGTGCAGTCCTACATGATGGTCATGATGGGGTTTCAATTTTTGTGCGGGCTTGTGATGCTCTTTTCCTTCCTGCTGTCATGGATGGCAGCACAATTAAATTTTCTTTGGCAGCTGGGGTAGTTGGTGCTATGGAGGCACCATGACCAAGGTATGCATTTCCTTCCTGTGTGTGGGTGAAGGGGACTGGGATGAGGTTGTGTTGATTATAAAAATCAGGGAGTGGAGGTGGGAAGGGTGTCATAGGCCAAACGTCTGATCTCAGATCTGATCAAGATCCAATTAATCCTGCTTCCATCTGGACCATATATCTGATCTGGACCACCCATCCAAAACCCCCAGCTTCTTGTGTTCTAACTCCACTGTGCATACTTGCGCCTATCCCCTTTCAGTGATTCACCTGTACTGGTATTCCAGCTGCATATATTCCTGTCCTGCTTACTGATCCGTTACCTGTGCTTCATATCTGACTCATGTTTACTGATCTGGTGTGAATTTACTAATAGACTTCTGTTATACTTTGTACATAGCCCCCAGTCCTGGACTCGCTGGTTATCCATGCTAGCTACCTACAGTATATATTCCACATGTATGACTACATAGAACCTTAGTTCAAATACCATCTTAGATTCTGCTCATTCCATTCCTCCAGACTTGAAGCTAGTTCTAACTCTAGTCATCTTCCGAGGCTTAGGATTGATTCCTATAGTCTACATCTCTGACTCTACCTTTGTTTCCATTAGCTTATCGGTCTTAACAGTATATTTGAACTCACACCTTTCTGAGTATAATTTCCAAACTATCTGTATCATGCCTCCATGCAAAACTCGGAACTCCCTCCAAGGAGCTGGACTTAGTCTGATCCAATGAGACCCTACACCCATTGTCCAAACATTCACCAGCTTCTCTCAATGGCACATGAGCATGAGTGACATAGGACAAAGTGTCTCTGCTCACTTAGCTAGAATGGATCTGGTAACACCAACCCAGATCACAAACGACTCAGACTCCAACCTATGTCCAACAATCCACTTTAATGATGAACTACATGATAACCCACCAGATGGTGAAGGTGGCGATCTGGATGATGACCATCTAAACCCTCAAGACCATGTCTTGGCCTGTCTATCTTTAGCCATTGGCCATCTTGCCCACAGCAGCTGTCATACTACCTCCTCTGATGATCACAAAGTCAAAATCCATGAACCAGACACCTTTCATGGATCCAAGCCCTTCAAACTCTGCATGTTCTTCATCCAGTGTGAGCTCAATTTCCAGAGCAAACCTAATGCTTTCTGCTCTGGATGCACTAAAATCAATTTCGCCCAATCCTATCTCAAAGGAATGGCTCTAAAGTGGTTTGAACTGGACCTCCTTTTGGACGAGAATAGTATCTGTCTGGATTGGATGGATGATTACTCTGAGTTCATGCTTGAGCTCCAAACCAACTTCAGCCCTCATGATCCCTCTGGAGATGCAGAAATGCAGTTGGAACAACTCCACATGTGTGATGGACAATGCATCAATAAGTATGTTGTGGAATTTCAGCGTCTTGCTTCCCAAGTACGAGAGTGGGGTGACAGAGCCCTATGATGCCAGTTCTACAATGGACTTCCAGCCTGAATCAAAGACAAGATCAGTCACATGGGCAAGCCCACCACTCTCTCAGAATTCAAGACCCTCGCCCAGACCATTGATACCCATTACTGGGAACGGAAGGGGGAAGTCACCCAGGAAAGCAGATCCACCTCTTCTAACCCTCCTAGACAGTTGGTATCCAACTGGATGAACACTAACTCATCCAGATCTGAAATGACTAGATCCGCGAAACCCACTCCTTCGACCTCCTCTGCTCCTAAGGTTCCAGACCTTCCTAATGGGATAGGAACTGACAGAAAGCTAACCATGGAAGAGCATCAGAGACATTTTTACAAGAGACTCTGTATATTCTGTGGCAGACCCAGTCATACTGTCATATACTGGATTCTACATCCCACTTCCACTATGTTATCCTGTCCAAATCCACATATCCAGACATATCCATACAATCCCCACCCAATCCAGTTCACATATCTGATCCAAGACACTCATCCAATCCATATCCAATCCATATCTGATCTGAGACACTCATCTGATCCATATCTGATCCAATCCATGTCCATATCCAAAACTATTCCTGTGCACCTGCACATTACCCCTTTTAGAATATACCTGTGTCTCCGGCTCTCTTGGCTCTTGGTTATCCCTGCCTTTGCCTCTTGATTATACCTGCCTCTGGCTATTGGTTATCTCTGCCTCTGTCTTGATAAGTCATTCCATACAAAGTTTCATCTCCAAGCCCATAGCTGTGTGTTCCATTGTACTTACTATTATGTTTCCATATACTTTAGACATAGCCTTGGACTATGCTTACTCACCTTCTGGCATGCTACCTACAGTATATAAACTCGTAGTGCAACTCCTGCAGACCTCAGTCTGATCATTGCTTACATCTGCTATCATTATTCATATTGTCTGCACCCATAAATATTCTTCTATCTATATAACTCCATTTCCGTTCTCACTTGGGCTTCAGCCCTTGTAAGTCTATGGCTCTGGACTATGGGAATACTCCCTAGTCCAGGGCCTTGAACCTCTGTCACATAATCACTTTCAGACTTTGTCCAATTGCAGTCTGTCTTCTGTTTCACCTTTGGCTCTACCTACAGTAGTCTTACTCTGTTTGTTTCCACTTCAGACCTTGTCCGAAGTAGTCTATACTCTTCTTACATCATGTCCGGACCTACTCCTCTATAGTAGTCATACCCTCCCCTCAGATCCATGGAGCTCCGCTCTTCCATCTATCCATCTATCTATTCATCTATCTATCTATCTATCTATCCTTCCATCTGACACTCTGCTACTCATACCTTCGGATCTCCAAACCTTTGGACCTTTGGACCTCCGTACCTTCAGACCTTTGGACTACCTTTGGACCACCAGACCTTTGGACCCCTGGTCCTATGGCCCTGCCCTATCCTATTCCTCAACCTCTGTGGATCACCTCTCACACTATTCTGGACTTTGTCCAAGTAGTCTTATCATTATTCCCCATCATCCAGAAATAGTTCCAGTGCATTCCAATGCTCATCCGGAAGTCCTTTGGAGCTCTATTGAGCTATCCTGCCCTAGAGTCCACCTGGACTCCATCTGGACATCAACAGAACTCTCCCTAGGACTTCATCTGAAATTAAGGGGCAATACTTGGGTAAGGGGCAATACTCAGGTAAGGGGCACAGTGCATGAGCTGAGGCCAAAGCCCTTTATGATCCATTAACCCTCCGAGCACAGCTCTGACACATACTGCCCAGAACTGCACCAAGTTGACTTCATATGCAGCTAAGAGTCGTGCTACAGTACTTGCCCTGGAAGTGGATCCGGAAACCTCAGATGAGACAAAAAATTAGCCTGTGACCCTCTTGACTCTGTGTGGGGGGTTGCATTGGCCCAATCCATACAATGGAGCTATGACTCAATGCTGTAACTCTTCCAGATCTGAACTCTCTATGCCCATATGTCTCTGTTACAGTCATTGTACACCCCACTATTTTCTCCCTTTCACTTATGCTTTCCCCTCATATGCCTTACCTCATCATTTCCTTGTACATCACTTTCGCCCATGGTCACTTGACCGTACATTCATGCGTGACTCACTCTGACTCCCTATGACATCATACGTTCAACATGTTGTACTTTAGCTACCTTCCTTCCTTGGTTACGTAGCCCATTTATTTCTGATGAGCCTGCCCTAAAGTCTCTTGTTACTTTAGTATATAAACACTCGTAGATATACTGTATTTCTCCATTCTAATCTTACTGGGTTTTACCTGGATTCTTCCTTCACTAAGGACCCCCAATCCTTAGTTGTCTAAGATCGTATCTAAGCTTAGCACACCTAAGTCTTAGTCTAAAGCGAAGCTTACCTGCCTCGACTCAGCTAGTTCCGTGTACCTTATACTCGGACCTACCTTCGTCATTGTAAGAACGTATTCGACTCAGCCAGTCTAGTCCTCTCCAGTACTTTACTGCCTTCGTCGTCTCCCTGGATCTACGCTAAGCTCTTGTCAAGTTAGCGTAACGAACCCATGATTCTCAAGGCCACTTGTTTGCGGCAGTCATGTTCAGAACTATCCCAGTTCATAACAGTCTCTCTCCCATCTTTTTCCAATATATCTGAATTCCCTGCTGTGACAGTCCACCTGACACTGGCCTTGCATAGGCTCATCTCCATAATTGTCTAGCCCCTATACCACATAGTGTGACCACCCCTAACCCTACTGCTATCGATATATACAGTTACCAAGGATACTGCACCCTTGCCGGTTACTGTACCAAAGCGCTGAGCCATATTCCATGAGCCAATGCCCATCAAATGCCTATGCCATGCCCACTAGTTCCATTTGGTGCATAGTTTATTCTCATCTACTGCTGCTAAATCCCACAGCAAGCACTATTACATGTAGAACATGTGCCGCAGTACCTGCAGCACTATTACATATCACTATGGCTAAAGTTTCACTTACTCGCTACTACTCTTGCCTATTGATTCTGCTTACTTACAATGTATGATAAAAGACTGCTGACTTCTTCTCCATACTGCACTCCCCTTTTACTGTACATTGGTAGGAGAAGTCACCTTTTACCTTTAGCATACTACCCATGTGCTGGAGTATCCATTCATTTTATCTTACATTGTATCGCTCATTTGATGGGATCCCCATACTGCTACCACTATTTGAATACATCTTCTTTGAAATCTATTATCTCTAAGTTCTTCAAATGGTCTTCACCATCCTGCTATACCAGTTGCTATCATTGCTACCATCACTAAAACATCGCTGTCATTGTGATCTCGCTGTCATTCATTGCACAAGCTTTGCTATCCCTCAGTATACTATGCTAGCATAGTCACCAGTATACCATGCTAGCATAGTTACCAGTATATGCTGTCACCTCGCTCATCACTAGCGCTTCTCTCAGTACTATCGGTATCGACAGCATCATCGGTAATCATTATCCTCAGCATGCTTTAATGTCGGCATCTACAGCTTTTGTAGTGCTAACAGTGGCATCGCTACTACTACCTTCGGCAACATCTAATAGTAGTATCATGTGTCTTACCTTAGCATTTGGTAGAGTATATTTACCAGCAACCCCTCAGGTCGAATGTCCTTGTCCTACAAGTATAGTGGCTAGGCAAGCATTCAACATATACTAGTCTAGGGGGTAGTTCGCTATCAGCCTAGCTAGATTGTAGTCTTTACACCGCCCTCATAGATTGCAGCTCTTCCCACTGCTTCATAGACACTAGTTTTGTCTGAAAACATAAAATCCCTACTTATCAGATTTCTCCACTTCTGCTCTGTTTATTTGATGGCACCTGCAATAACAATATTTCCAAAGCCATAAACTTATCCGTCCAATTCTCCTCTGGTGTAGTGACCTCCAATATGTTCTATGTTACCCCTTTGGATTCCTCATGTTATATCGTTCTCGGATATAGCTGGCTCACCTGACACAATCTGTTGATTGACTGGGTATTGGGAAGCATTGAGTTCTGGACAACTATACAAGAAATGCCATTGAACCCATCTGCATCATCACTGCCTTTAGACATCCCATCTGTGGCAGGAAATTCCCCTCCAACATCTCTGTTGCCTCTGGGCATCCTATGTATGGTAGAGACTCCTCCTCTGACCAAATCCAAACCCTCCGCTGGTACCTCAGTCCCTAACATATCCCTGATAAATGCAGTGGCTTTTTGCCGTGCCTGCAAGTTAGAAGGATCTACTCAGTTCAGCATCTACCTCTGTCCCTCCAGAGTTAAATCTCCAATCTGCATCCATACCATCTGATCCTCCAGACCTCTCCAGAATCCCTTCTGAATACCATGAGTTTGCAGATGTCTCTAACAAAGGCAAAGCTGGGCAGCTCCCTCTTCACCAACCCTATGACCTCAAAATTGAGTTGGAAGAAGGGGCTAGTCTTCCTCTCAGAACCATATATTCTCTTTCTCTGGTTGAGCTTGAAGCCCTCCAGGAGTTCCTTGACGAAAACATCTTGTCTGGACTTCTCTAATCCTCATCTTCTCCTCACAGAGCCCCTGTCCTGTTTGTCAAAAAGAAGGATGGATCTCTGTGCCTTTGTGTGGATTTCCATGGCCTCAACCAGATTACCAAGAAGGACTGTTATCCATTACCCCTCATTGCTGACCTCCTAGACTCTCTGAGCCATGCTAAAGTTTATACCAAAATCAATCTCCGTTCTGCTTACCACCTCATCTGAATAGCAGAAGGAGATGAGTGGAAAACTTCCTTCCATACATGCTATGGCTCCTATGAATGGTTGGTGATGCTGGAAGGCCTTACAAATGCTCCAGCGGCTTTTCAACACTTTGTTAATAGCATGTTTGCTGATATGCTGGATATATGTATTATTGTGTATCTGGATGACATCCTTATCTATTCTGAAGACCTTGCAAGTCATATGAAACATGTACAAGAAGTACTATGCCACCTCCATAAACATTGACTCTATGCTAAACCCAAGAAATGTGAATTCCACTCATCCTCTGTTGGGTATCTTGGTTACCTATTATCTCCAGACAGCTTAATAATGTCATCTGAGGAGATCCAGTTTATTGTCAACTGGCCAGAACCTTGGAAGATCAAGGACATTTAATCCTTCCTCAGGTTCGCTAATTTCTATTGTCAATTCATCTTCAACTACTCGGATATTGTAGTTCCCCTCACTTGGCTTACATGCAAGGGAGTTCCTTGGAACTTTTCCTAGGACTGCCAGAAATCCTTTGAAGCACTCAAGAAAGCCTTCACTTCCCTCCAGTGCTTACCCATTGGATTCTGGACATTCCTATAGTAGTGGAAACTGTTAAGACCGTACTCAATATGTGAGAAATCCGAAGGGCTTTGGCCTCAGTTCGTGCACTGTGCCCCTTTCCCGAGTACTGCCCTTTACTTCCGAGGGATAACCTTTGTCCGAGGGTCTGGAAGTGCTTGCGTAGCAGATCCGAAGGTCCGGAGGTATCGGATATGGCACGTCCGGTGTATATCCGAAACGTGTGGGTGGAGGGAGTTCGTCCAGAGAGTATCCGGAGCATAAGGACGAATGTGAGGTATAAGACTAGTAGCGGACGAGATCCGTACTAGAAACTAACAGATATGGACTACCAAGGGTAGAGTCGGAAATGCAGACTATAGGAGTCAATCCTAAGTCTCGGAAGATACTTAGTGTTGGGACGGATGGGTTCAGATGAACGGAATGAGCAGAATCTAAGATGATATTTGAACTAAGGTTCTCTAGAGTTTTACATGTAGTTTATATACTGTATGTAGATAGTACGGACAATCAATGAATCCGGGACCGGAGGGCTATGCACAAAGTATGACGGAAGTCCATGTGGTAAATGCGCAGCGGATCAGCAAACGTGAGTCGGATATGAAGCACAGGTAACGGATCAGTAAGCAGGACAGGAATATACACAGCCGGGACACCGGTACAGGTAGATCACCGAAAGGGGATAGAAGCAAAGATGCAGTGGACTTAGAACACAAGAAGTTTGTAGCGCATCGGATGAGTGATCCAGATTGGATCTGTGGTCCAGATAGCAGCAGGATCGATCGGATCTGATCAGATCTGATCGGATCTTGGATCGGATGTATGGAATATGACAGAAACCAATGCCTCTGAATATGCCATTGCCAGAATACTTTCCATTGTATGTCTGGACTCAGAGCTTTGTCTGGTTGCCTACTACTCCCATACTCTGTCTGCTCTGGAACTCAATTATGACACCCATGACCAGGAACTCCTAGCAATCCATGAAGCTTTCTGGACCTGGCGACATTACCTAGAAGGCTTGTCTGAGCCTATAGATGTCATTACAGACCACAAAAACCTCGAGTATTTCTCCACTACCAAACTCCTTTCTTGCTGTCAGGCTCACTGGTCCAAATTCCTCCATCAGTTCAATCTCATCATCTGTTTCCATCCCAGAAAACTTGGAGCCAAACCAGACTCCCTTACTAGATGCTGGGATGTCTATCCCAAAGAGGGGGATAAGGACTATGCTCAAATCAATCCTCATAACTTCTGCCCAGTATTCACCTCCAAACAGTTAGCTTCATCCTATGAGCCACAACCCTAGCACCTCTGGTTCTTAGAGCAGCTGTTTTCATGGATATGGAGAACCTTCGGAAGACATCCTAACTGCACTCCCCAATGACCCTGTCGCTAGAATGCATCTTCCAGTACCTTCAGATCCAAGATAGACAGTGGATGATAGTGGATTCCTTTACTGCAACAACTGAATTTATGTCCCAGAAGCCAATGACTTATAATTACATGTCCTCCATAACTACCATTATCACCTCCTATCTGGACACTTCAGACAGAATCATACCCTTGAGCTCGTTTGACACAACTATACTTGGCCCAGAATATGTAATTATGTGAAAAATTATGTCAGGTCCTGTACTTCCTGCACCAAAGCCAAAGTTCTGAGACACAAGCCATATGGATTACTCAAGCAACTCCCTGTTCTGGAGAAACCATGGAATTTCATCTCTATGGACTTCATTGAGCAGCTTCTGGACTCATCTGGTTATACAGCTATCCTCATTGTCATAGACTGCCTATCCAAGCAAGCCATATTTATTCCAACTCATGACACCATCACCTCTCCATATCTCACCTGCCTCTTCCTCCTTCATGTATTCTCCAAGCATGGTGTTCTATCCCATGCAACCTTGGATCATGGAACAGAGTTTGTATCCCACTTCTTCCAGTCCTTAGGAAAATCATTAGACATGGTCCTACACTTCATGTCTGGATATCATCTGGAAGGGGACAGACAAACTGAATGTGCCAACCAAATACTGGAACAGTACCTCTGGATCTATTGCAACTATCAGCAGGACAACTGGTCCGATGTAAAGACTACAATCTAGCTAGAGTGATAGCGAACTACCCCCTAGACTAGTATATGTCGAGTGTCTACCTAGCTGCTACACTTGCAAGGCAAGAATGTTTGACCTGAGGGGTTGCTAGCGGATATACTTCATCAAGCGCTGATATGAGACATGTGATACTCCTATAAGGTGATGCTGATGATAGCGGTAGCAATGCTGCTGATAGCGCTGTGAATTCCATGGATGCCAATGCTAAGTGCCCTGAGAAAGATGGATACCGGTAATGCCAATGGATACTGATGATGCTGATGGATACTGATGATACCGTGAGAAGTGCTAGCAATGAGCGGTATGATAGTGTGTACTAATAACTATGATAGTGCTGTATGCCAAGGGACAGCAAAGAGCGATGGTGTGATGACAATGATACCGATGCTTAGCAATGATAGCAGTGAGGGTAGTGTTGAGGGCGAAGACCGTCAAAGAATTCTTAGAGATATTTGGATTTCAAAGAAGATGTATTTCTGTATAGCAATAGCAGTAGTGGTATGGGAATCCTGTCAAATGAGTGATATGATATAAGAAAATGATTGTAAGTGACTTCTCCTACCGCTGTACAGTAGAAGGAGAGTGTCGAATGGAGGAGAAGTCAGCACTCTTTTATCATACATCGTAAGTACACAGAATTGATAGGCGAAAGTAGTAGTGAATACATGGGACTTAGCCATAGTAATATGTAATGGTGCAGCATGTGCTGCAGCACATGTTCTACATGTAATAAGGCTTGCTGTGGGATTAGCAGCGGTAGATGGGAAAGTACTATGCACCAAATGGAACTGGTTTGGCATGGCATGGGCATTCAATGGGCATTGGTTCATGGAACGTGGCTCAGTACTGCGGCACAGTAGTCCAGCAAGGGTGCGGTAACCTTGGTAACTGTTTATATCGATAGTGTTAGGGTTAGGGGTGGTCGCACTATGCAGTATAGGGGCTAGACAATAATGGAAATGGACCTATGCAAGGCTAGTGCCAGCTAGACTGTCACACCAAGCTACTGCCCCTTGCAGAGTTTGCATACAATAATGCTCTGAGTGCTACTACCAAAGTATCACCCTTCTTCACCAATAAGGGATATCATCCAAACATTTCCATTCATCTGGAACGTGACCTATCCTCCACCCGTGCCCAGGAATATGCACTAGATCTTAATGAACTTCACCAATTCCTCCGAGAAGAGATGTCTGAAGCACAGAAATGCTATCAAGGACCTGTGGACACTAAAAGACAACCTGCTCCAGACTTCTGGATTGGAGAACAAGTCTTCATTAAAGCCAAGTACTTCTGTTCCACTTGTCTGTCAAAGAAACTTTCGGAAAAGAATTTAGGTCCATTTGAAATCATATCCCATCCAGGCACTCATTCCTTTACCATCTGACTTCTGGATTCTATGCATTCCATACATCCTGTATTCCATGTCTCTCAATTAGAGCCAGCAGTTCCAAACACCATCCCCAATCACATCCAACCTCCTCCACATCCAGTCAAGGTTGACAGAGAACCAGAATATGAGATATCCGAAATCCTGGACTCTAGACTGGACCATTGTAGATGCCAATGCCAACTACTGTACCTCATCAGAAACATCCTGGCTACTTGCCATGGAGCTTGGAAATGCTTCAGACCTCGTATTGGATTTCTATTTAGCATATCCAGACAAACCAGGTCCTATTGCTATGCATTGAATACAACAAAACTACAAATACATTAGAGGCAGAAGAAGTGGATCCACAGACACCTAGCCATTGGTCTTCATTTCCTCTCCAGATCCAGACTCTCCAGTATCTCCTCCAGAGTCCTCAGATTTGGGTGCCTCTGCCATCCGAAATCCATTTTGGATCCCCTCCAGGAGTATGATCTGGTACTCCCTCTGTTGCTGAAGAAAAAGCCTCCATGTTAGTATTCATCTGCTCCATTGCAACCCTGCTCCCCTCCACTGCTGTGATGCTCCACTGAAGCAAGTCATTGGTCTGGGCCAGTTCTGCCACTATGCTATTAGCAGTGGCAGCCCAGGCTTGGTCATCATACTCAAACTCCTCCTCCACTTCCGGCACCTCTGGAGACGGACTCTCCTGACACTTCTTGCCTTTGCCTTTCAGAGACAGAGATCCAGCAGTGCGCTGTCTCTTCTTGCCCTTGGACTCCTTAATGGTTCCGGGCCTTCCAGGACACAGGGCCTTGTCCTTTCAGCATCCATTGCACACCTTAATTTATCTGGATGTTAGAAAGACCACAGTGTGACAGTCAAACTTGCTATAGGCTTGTATGACCCCTTTATCATATAGGTATCAAGCCTGAAGTATCATTATCCTTACCCCTCAGCTTCTCCATCCCTTACTGAGCCCATTTCCCATGTGTTACCCCTATCCCTGGTTCCATTCCAAGCTCCAGCAGCCTCATTGCTGCTTAGTGGCCACCCTATGGCAATTTTCCTATGCCATGCACAGCTCTGGCAACTTGCCAAGACCCATTTGGCAACCTAAAGGCTCAACAATTCTGTTCCATCCTATATCCACCTAGCCATGCCATTGTAAAGACTACAACCTAGCTAGGGTGATAGCAAACTACCCCCTAGACTAGTATATGTCGAGTGTCTACCTAGCTGCTATACTCACAAGGCAAGAATGTTTGACCCAAGGGGTTGCTAGTTAATATACTTCATCAATCACTGATATGAGACACGTGATGCTCCTATAAGGTGATGCCAATGGTAGCGGTAGTGATGCTGCTGATAGCGCTGTGGATTCTGTGGATGCCAACACTAAGTGTCCTGTGAAGGATGGATACCAATGATACCAGTGGTACCAATGATACCGATGAGGAGCACTAATGATGAGCAGTATGATAGCATATACTGATAACTATGATAGTGCTGTATGCCGAGGGACAGCGAAGAGTGATAGCGCTAAAACAACAACAACTCTGCTAGATGGCAGAGAAAATTGGGTCAGTACTACCTAGCTGCTATAGCCTAGAGGACAGTGTTTGACCTGTAGGGATCTCGATCTGGTGTAAGTTTAATAGTCAGTAAATACAGAGAGATCACTAGTCCGAAGGTAAAATAGCAAGCCCAAGGGCAAAATGCAATGACCGATGCACAGGAATATCAGGTCCGAGTGTCGGCCGCTACAGGTATGACTAGTATGGGCAGAGAATTGCTGGGTTGCATGTGAATTAGAAGTGACAGTATAGAAAAAGGGGTGACAATCATCTTGGATGGTAAAGCTTTTTGTAATTTCAGAGAGGATATAGATAAAGGTAGAGACAGTGACCCTAAGCTTTGGGGATGTACCCATCTACTACTGTGTGAACATTGGGTGTGGATTATGGATCTACTAGTGCTATTTAACTATCTACGTGAATGTCCGGAGTGATATAGGCGAATCTAGTAGTGAGCTATCAGGTCCGATGTTCTATGTAATAGGCCATGAGGTACTATGGCTTTGTGGGAATACACATAATAATGCTGCGTGCACTTGTTCAGTAAAGGAAATATGAATAACTACGCACCAGTGGGGCTAGATAAGACTGGACTGGACATATGGGGGACAAGATATCGGGTATGCATCAGGTCCGCAAGTATAGTCATCAGCTTCAGTATCGGGTGCACAGGTCAGGTCGGGTTCACTATTAGGTGCCTCGGGATGTGATATGAGTGGTAAGATGAGTTGTTTGGCGGTCAGCCATGGTTTGACCGTCACAGCGCAATGACAATGATACCAATGCTTAGTGATGATAGCGGTGAAGATAGCGTTGAGGGCAAAGGCTGTCAAAGGATTCTTAGAGATATTTTGGACTCCAAAGAAGATGTATTTCTGTATAGCGATAGCAGTAGTGGTACAGGAATCCTGTCAAATGAGTGATATGATATAAGAAAAACGATAGTAAGTGACTTCTCCTACCACTGTACAGTAGAAGGGGAGTGTCGAATGGAGGAGAAGTCAGCAGTCTTTTATCATACATCATAAGTATGCGGAATCAATAGGCAAGAATAGTAGCGAGTATGCAAGACTTAACCATAGCAATATGTAATAGTGCTGCATGTGCTGCAGCACACATTCTACATGTAATAAGGCTTGCCGTGGGATTAGCAGCAGTAGATGAGAATGTACTATGCACCAAATGGAACTAGTTGGCATGGCATGGGCATTCGATGGGCATCAGTTCATGGAACATGGCACAGTACTGTGGCACAGTAGTCCAGCAAGGGTGCGGTAACCTCAGTAACTGTATATATTGATAGTGCTATGGTTAGGGGTGGTCACGCTATGCAGTATAGGGGATAGACAATAATGGAAATGGACCTATGCAAGGCTAGTGCCAGCTAGACTGTCACACTGGTATGTAAATTTCCTTGTCTTATGTTTTGTAACATGTAGTACCTCCTTATTACATGTCTACTGTTACGACTGGGATGGGCTCATTGAATGGTGGCTCAAAAGAGAACAGCGGTCATTAACGGATCAGCACTTTAATTACAAAAGAGTACTACGCTGTCAGACGACTGAGACAGGTTCGTGCTAGAAGCAATATGAAACTGGCTAAGTCGAATATAATCGTGTTCAGCTAAGGCTTAGGAGTGCTAAGACTTAGAAAGACAACTTCACAAAGACGACTAGAGTTGAAAGGCAATAGTGAAGGATGTTCCAGGTAAAACCCAGTAAGATTCAAGTGAGGAATCTACAAGTACAAGAAGGCCTTTAAATACTAAAGTACGTAGTGACTTTAGGGTAGGTCTGGGATAGATATAAACATCAGGCAACCTCGTATAGTATACAACGACGTGAGTCAATAGAACGTCGTAGAATGTATGAGTCAATGGAACAAGATGGAACCAGATAGAACAAGATGGAACGAAACACAAACGTACAGTCAAGTGACTGTGAGAGAAGTGTCGAGGTCATGTGACTGTGTAAGAATACAACCGATAAGGTAATAGTGACATAAGCGAGAGGAAAATGAATAGGGGCGTACAGCGATTGTAACATTACCCCCGTTGTTAAGGTGAAGACACCGTTCTTCACTCATCTTGGTTAGCCCAGTAGATGGGGTCGTCCGAAATGTAGTGACCGTCTTTGTCATAGTCATTCTCAATAGCATGGGCCTCGTCCTGCTCTTGACAAGCGTGTGCGTACTTCTCATCTTCTTCTAACTCGAGGGCAGTGAGTGCAGTGTAGAAGTCGGGATGGCGGAAATCTTTATAAGGGAACCCGACGTCTTTGCCCTTCAGCAAGGGACAATAAATGGACAGATGTCCGGGGGTGATTGTGTGGCAATACACACAGTGGTATTCTTCACAATTCTTGTGCTGATGACTGACACCTTGACAGATGTGGCATGTACGGTTGGTGTCGGGATTGGAAGCAGATGAGCATAGAGGAGGGGCGACAGCGACATGACCGTAAGCAGGGTCTTGACTTTGCAAGCAGCGTCTCTTTCCCACTGCTTTAGTTTTCATAATCGGGTGCACGTTGTATGGGATGACAGCTCGAAAAGGGCGTTTACCCTTGTCACGTGGTTCTGGTACGGGTCGCGCTTCTTCTTCCTTTTCCGCAGCGGCTATCAGCTCGCTGCGCAACAACGGAGAGGTGGCTCCTAAGGCCAAAATGGGGACAAATTCTGGTAGTTGGACTACCACAGGTGGGAGAGTTGATGACACAGGAGCGGGAGAGTATAATCCCGCAGGGTGTTCCTCAGTCCAAGTCTTTATGACTTCTGGAGAAGGAGCATCAGAACGATGGTAATCAGGGGGCATGGTCTGGGTGTGGATGATGGTGTCAATGGGGTTCACAGTTCGAGGTGGTGGTGTATGGAGTTCCTGTCCTCTCAGCACCTCTACTACAGCATTAATAGTGTCTCGTGCCTCACGAGAGGTTTCAATGGTTTCTTGGATGCTTTCAATGATGTTGGAGGTGGTTTCGGTGGTGCTTTGAATGGCGGCCAGCAGACCCACAAGGTTACTAATAGTAGAACGAGGATTTGCAGGGAAGGTGGTATCCATGAGAGCAATGCAGCTTGACTCAACCGCCAAGTCTGGACTATGCGGTCTAAGAACTCCCGTTGATCTCTCGTTAACAACTTGTATAGCCTCTCTAAGGTCTTCCTCAAAATGACGAGGCAGAAGACGTAGAGCATGAGCCCTAATGCGTTTCTGAAGGTGCATAAGGCTAATGCGAATTTCTGGTTTGGCGACTCTTCTCGCCCATTGCTCCATGAGGATGGTGTTTCTGATGATGTGGATGACGAGGGAGGCAGCAAAGGCATCCCTTCTGATGATGATGTTGTCAACTTCAATGGCGTACTCTTCGCACATGAGCACGGCTTCGATAAAGGTGTATTCCTTGAGATCATTGAGGTAGCGGGTAAACCGCTCTGCGTTGGTGTCGCAGTTGTGGTCTTCTGTGGGGGTGGTGACGACCACAATGGGATGAGCATAATCGTGAGCGATGGGGAAATGGTGACAGACGGGGGTGACGAGGGCATCTGTGGTGTCGGTGAATTGGGAGATGGACGATTCTGTGATTTCTGATGTGGAGGCATTGGGTGAAGCTGGGGTCGATGGGATGTAGATAGCGGAAGGCATATAGTTCGGTAAATGGTGGTGGTAGAGGCAAGAGATGATAGTGGTTCGGGTT
This sequence comes from Suillus decipiens, assembly GCA_016695475.1. Lineage (NCBI taxonomy): Eukaryota > Fungi > Basidiomycota > Agaricomycetes > Boletales > Suillaceae > Suillus > Suillus decipiens. The sequence continues at coordinate 202,985 of MU172999.1, forward strand.
GAAGGGCCACTTCACAGGTTGTGCCGCCTTTTATATGCTTTCAAGATCCGCTCAGCATTCTCCAGGTTAGCTTCCAGTAGCCACTCGTTATCAGCTGATGAATATCCCTTCCACATCACCAAGTATCTTCGGTGTTTACCATTCCCTTTATGGGATAATATCGCTTCTACTTCATATTCTTCTTCTTCTTCTATGACGTCAGGTGCAGGTTCTAGGAAGTTCAGACCATGGATGTCGTTTTCGCTATAGGATGATAGTTGAGAAGTGTGGAACGTGTTGTGGATCCTCCACTGTTTCGGGAGTTCTAATTTGAACATGATTGGGGATAGTACTGCCGTGATCTGGAATGGTCCATATCATTTTGGTGCGAGCTTCTTCGACAGCAGTTTCAGGCGTAAGTTTTCTGCCAATAACCAAACCCTATCTCCTATCTTCCATGGGGTATACTTCTGCCCATACGATCGTTCAGCCATTTTTTGCATTGCTAGGTTGTGGCATGAGATCGCTTCTTCTCTAATCTTCTGTAACATGCAGACTCGTTCTTCGACTGTTGGTATGGTAGAGTCGGGGATCAGATGTGGGATAGCACACGGCTCATATCCCATCATCAGGAAGAATGGCGAGGCATTCCGTGCATCGTGCTTTCGGTGGTTGTGCACGAATTCCGCTATTGGTAGGTGTTCTACCCAATCTTTGGGGTTATTCTGGCAGTATATTTGGAGATACGTTTCTAGTGCTTGATTGAGACATTCTGTCTGGCCGTCTGTCTGCGGGTGGTATGCTGTAGATGGTGCGATGTCATATTCTAGGAGTCTTGCTAGCTCCTTCGAGAATCGAGATAGGAATTGTGGGCCTCTGTCTGAGATAAGCTTGTCATGGAGCCCGAATCTTCTGTAGACGTGTTTCAAAAATAATTTTGCTACTCCCTCTGATGTGATCATTTTGTGGCATGGGGTAATAATTACCCCCTTCATAAGCCCATGGTCTACCATGACCATAATACTGTCAAAGCCTCTGGATGCGGGGAGGTCAGTGATGAGATCCACGGAAAGCTGGGCAAAGGGGCGCGTTGCGGAGGAGGGGATCGGCGTAAGAGGCGGCCGGACTGGGTGGGTATCCACCTTCATCTGTTGGCACAGGGCGCAGCCATCAATGTACTTCCTGATATAGGAGCCCATACCGGGCCACCAGCTTCTCGTTTGACCAGTTCTTCGGTCTTGAAATGGCCTGGGTGGCCCGCAGTGGGGTGATTGTGGTATCTAGCGAGGATCTCTGTGTGGTGCGCCGGTGGGATGTACGCACGACCCTTATAGTATAGTATGTCTTTCTCGATTGCCCAATCGGACAATGCCGATTTCATCGGGGGAAGGCATACACCGTCAAGGGCATCAGATGCTAGTTTGAACATGGGGTCATCCAGTGGGTCAGAGGAGCGGAGGGTGTCAGCGAGGTCAATGTCCAGTAGTCATACAAACATAGAGTTGGGGAGGAGGACCTGATCGGTGTTATTGTCCTTTCCAGTCCTGTGATCTGGTCTGCGTGATAAGGCATCTGGTGCAGCAAGCTTACTCCCAGTGACATGATGCAGTTCAAGGTCATATTCTGATAAGAACATCTGCCAGTGAGCTTGGCGACGTGTCAGCTTTTGTGCTGTGTTGAAATATAACAGGTTCTTGTGATTGGTGAATACAATGATCAGGTGTGGGTTGCCTTCCAAATAATGTCTCCACTTGGCGAGCGCCCTAATAACTGCCAACAGTTCGCGGTCAAAGATCTGGTAGTTGCATTCAGTGGGGTTGAGCGACTGTGAGAGGTATGCACAGGGATGATAGACACCGTTCTCATCAGTCTGGAGGAGGACTCCTCCAGTGGCAACTAGGGATGTGTCAGTTGCGATAGCGAACTGTTTGGTCGGGTCGGGGTTATGTAATACTGGTTTCGTCATGAACGCGTGTTTCAATGCATCGAAGGCGCTCTGTTCCTTCTCCGTCCATGTAAACCTGTTATCCTTTTTAGTAAGGTCCACCAGAGGTCGTGCGATATCAGAGTAGTGTGGGACAAAGGACCGATAGAAGTTACAGAATCCTAAGAACGAGCGAACTTCTGAGACGTTCTTCGGCACTTCCCATTTTCTAATCCCCTCAACCTTTTCTATGTCCGATGTGACTTGTCCAGGGCAGATAACCATGCCGAGATATTCAACTTCTTCGGCATCAAACATGCACTTCTCCAGTTTACAGAATAGGGTTTCTTGGTGTAGTTTCTCCAATATCCTATGCGTCCTTTTCCGATGTTCTTCTAGGTCATTTGAAAAGATAAGGAGATCGTCCATATAGACAATAAGCCATCCTTCATTCAGCTCTTGTTGGAATGTGCGGTTCATATATGCTTGAAACGTTGCCAGTGAATTACAAAGACCAAAGAACATAACATTCGGCTCATAGAGTCCGAATTTGGTGGTAAAGGCCACCTTCCAACGATCATCAGGGTGAATCCGGATATTGTTATACCCTGATCAGATATCCATCTTTGTAAAGTATTTAGCTTTATGGAGTCGAGCGATAAGCGATGTCGGTAGAGGAAGGGGGTAAGCATTCTTTATGGTCCATTTGTTGATATACCAGTAGTCTTGCGTCGGTCTAAGGTCTCCGCTCTTCTTTCCAACAAAGAAGAATCCGCTCGCCTGCGGGGATTTCGATTCAGAGATGAATCCTTTGGCGAGGTTCTCGTCTATGAAGGCTTTCACGGCATCTCGTTCTTTTGGTGATAGCAGGTAAATTTTCGAAACCCAGGGAACGTACCCTGGTTTTATTTCGATACGGTGATCGGTTCCTGGTCGCTCAGGTGGTCAATGGTTAAGACCATCTTTGGCGAACACATTGGCGAAGTCATGAAGATAAGCAGGTACAAGCTCTTCAAAACTCTTCTTCTTTGCTTCCTTCTCCGCCGTGGCAAACTCCTGTGATTTACTACTGAACTTAAGAGGGGTTGCGTGTTGCTCAGCATGGGAGGTGCCGTCACGTGTAAGGGGAGCATCCATGGAGACGTCTTCTATAATCCTGACTGTTTCACTGTTTAGTGCATATTCTGCTAAGAACTCTCCTTCCTCTAGAGGATAATCTGCAACATTCCTGACCGGTTCTTCATGTGTATCCATCCAAACATCATCTTTTGTGTCAAAGTTTGGTGGTTCGTCATCATCGTCAGTGGGGAGTAAGGCTGGAGTTGGTGTTGTTTCTTCATCAGGGATTTCCTCAATCGACGCAAAGGGGGGTGGCATAGGATTTCTGCATTTGGTACTGACGCTTCAATCAGCCTTTCTTTTTCCTTTCTTCTGCTCCTCAATTGGTCGTTGCTCCTTAACGACCGGTGCCGGGCAGAATGATTCTTCTAGCTCCACCTTCCTCTTATTCTTCTTCTGTTCTTCGACAGGCCTCTGCTCTTTAACAGCAGGCTTCGGATGGAATGATTCTTCTAGCTCCATTATCCTCTTCTTCGGCCTTGCTATAGGTGATATAGGCCTTGGTGATAAAGCCACTCTAGGCTTCAGTGGAGCAGTCCTTGGTTCTTCTTTCATTGGTGACCCAGGTCTCGGTACTTCTTCCTGTCGCGGCAAGGGTGCCCCTTCTGGTGTTTTGTCTACCTCCATAGGTTGGGGTTCGGTTCCCTTTAGAGGGGGTTCTTCGCTCGGGCTGGTTTTCCTAAGCCTCGATTGAGCCCATCTGGGGGTCGTGTCTGGGCAGAAGAAGGGTTTGAGTTTATTACCCTTCCTTCCATCATCGATGCTCTTCTCAACTTCCCTCGATCATTCGGTAGCTGGGAGCCTGAGTGTTTCAGCTGCCCAGTCGATCATAGGGTTCATAGCCCTGAGCCAGGGGATCCCTAGAAGAATCTGATCTCGTCGTCCCAATCATGTGATGTTGAACTTCCTGAACATGACACGCTGGTCTATTTTAACATGAAGCATGCAGTATCTGGAGATCGATCCTCCCTTTGAATAACTTCTGTCGGCAGTGGTTACGGTGAATGGTTTCTTTAGAGGATGGGTTCGGATGCGATGGTCTTTGACGAATTGGTCGGAGATGAATGTGCCGGCGGCTCCTGAGTCTATAACTGCTGTGGTTTCAACTGGATCCTTACGAACTCGGGAAAAAAGGGTAATTGGGATGCGCATTTCCTCTCTTTCTCCTACTTTGCGTACAAGTCATAAGGGTACAATAGGGAAGTCTGTCATCGACTCAGCTTCCCAAATCAAAAATCCTCGGCAAGCCTTCGGGCCTCTTCTTCCTCCGTTTCTACTCCCTCCTCTTCAATCTCCTGTTTTCTTACAGGGACCTTCTTCTTCGGGCATCAGTTAGCGCGGTGTCCTGTCTGGGCGCAATGGAAGCACTGGCCCTTCTTCATATACTTGCGGCGATCCGCATCGGTAAGGCAATCAACTTCCATGGCATCGGGGTCAGACCTCTTGGAGTTAGGGACATACTTCTGTCCGTTCTTTCTCTTCCCATTCCCATCTCCTTTCCTTACTGCGGAGTACCATTCCCAATTGGCGTTCTGGATGATAGCGGCTGAGATATAGGCTTCAATGGTGATGGGGACAGTTTCCATCTGACAGATGGCACGTTGGAGACCAGGTTTGAGCCCTTGCTCAAAGAAGTAGATGAGAGCAGTACTTTCTTTGAGGGCTGCTTCAGCCATGAGGGTACGGAATTCAGCAATATATTCCGTAAGGCTCCCGGTATGTTTGATGCATCCTATCTTGGTCATGGCACTGACCTTCTCATCCGCTGTGACGAACGAGGCTTTAAACTTCTTTTTGAAGTCCTCAAACTTTCCCCATGCTTCTCCTGCTTCAAACACCTTAGTGTAGTAGTTAAGAGCCCATGCTCCTGCCGTCCCATTCTTCGTGTAGGCGAGGGCGGTGGCGATCTGTTTCTCGTCGGTGTCATAGTAGATGGTGTTAATGGAGAAGTAGGTTTTTACTGAATATAACCATCTCTTGGCATCTGCGGGGGTTCCATCGAATTGTGTAGGCAACCCTGCCTTGAGTTTGGGCATGGTGATCTTTACTGTGGACGATCCGGACATGACGTCTTCGGTATCGGCGATACTTGTACTTTATTAGTCAAGCTTTGGTCTAGACTGCATCATGGCAGATCAGAGTTCGCTTTGTGGCGAATCTGGCTGATGTCAGTGGTATCTGATGTCATGGCGCTCATGGATGTGTGGCGTGTGAAAAGACTTGAATCTTTTGTTACGACTGGGATGGGCTTGTTGAATGGTGGCTCAAAAGAGAACAGCGGTCGTTAACGGGTCAGCGCTTTAAGTACAAAAGAGTACTACGCTGTCAGATGACTGAGACAGGTTCATGCTAGAAGCAATATGAAACTGGCTAAGTCGAATATAATTGTGTTCGGCTAAGGCTTAGGAGTGCTAAGACTTAGAAAGACAACTTCACAAAGATGACTAGAGTTGAAAGGCTCTAGCGAAGGATGTTCCAGGTAAAACCCAGTAAGATTCAAGTGAGGAATCTACAAGTACAAGAAGGCCTTTAAATACTAAAGTATGTAGTGACTTTAGGGTAGGTCTGGGATAGATATAAACATCAGGCAACCTCGTATAGTATACAACGACGCGAGTCAATAGAATGTCGTAGAATGTATGAGTCAATGGAACAAGATGGAACCAGATAGAACAAGATGGAACGAAACACAAACGTACAGTCAAGTGACTGTGAGAGAAGTGTCGAGGTCATGTGACCATGTAAGAATACAACCGATAAGGTAATAGTGACATAAGCGAGAGGAAAATGAATAGGGGCGTACAGTGATTGTAACATCTACAGCACGGTTTCCTATCCCTTCCATCTCCATAGCTATTACTTAGGTATATAATTTCCTATCTACCAAGACTCATACTTTACTACCCTTCTACTGTACACTCAGTAGGAGAAGTCACTATTACCTTTTGGTATAGTTTTCAATCCTTATACAAAATACAATCATTATCAAAAATCATAATAAAATCCTTATCCTGCTGCACGCAATACCTTCACTATACCGCTATACCACTTCACCACTGCTTAGTAATATTTTCCCACACCATGCGCAGCTTCAGTATACATTGCACTACCTTTGGAAACCATCTCAGCATCTTCAGCAACTTTCTCACTATCATTGGCCCCTATCATGCTATCTTAGGCAACTCAGACTATATCCAACTAGCATCCCCCTTGGGTTGAATGTTCTTGCACAGCAAGTATAGCAGCTAGGCAAGCACTCGACATATACTAGTCTAGGGGGTAGTTCGCTATCAGCCTAGCTAGATTGTAGTCTTACAATGGATCCATCAGAATCCAGATGACTCACCATGGGGTTCTTCTCTGCATCAGACCACAGGCAGATCTGACCCCTGGAAGAGCAGCAGGAGCATGAACCATCCTTTTCAGAAGAAAAGGCTCTGGACTGTCTGTCCAATATGAGACAGATCTGATAACAGAAAAGTCCAGATGCACCATCTCCTCCACAACACCACAGCACCTCTTCTCCTCCACTACCCTTCGTTTCTTGGCCTCCTCTATTTTCTGCAGATCCTCCTGACATTTTCATTCCTCCTCCTCCTTGCACTTCTGCTCCTTTTCAGCTTCAGCTGCAGCTTTGGCAGCTGCCAACTTCTTCTCCAGATCCACTACAAGGTCTGCAGCAGGGTCAGGGACATTGGATCCTTCTCCAGACATAATGAGAGCAGTTGTTGTGATAAAGATATGAAGTGGGGGTTAGGAATCACTCCAGATGTCTGACATCCGTATATCTGTCGGATTACAGACTCAGCACATCAACCATCAAACTTCTCCATCATCTCACATTAATTTCATCCAATCTGGATCAACGCTTCTCAGGCCTCAGGGGTTCAGCCTTAAGGGAGGGATACTGTCATAGGCCAAACTTCTGATCTCAGATCCAATCAAGATCCAATCAATCCTGCTTCCGTCTGAACCATATATCCGATCTGGACCACCCATCCAACACCTCCAGCTTCTTGTGTTCTAACTCCACTGTGCATACTTGCACCTATCCCCTTTTGGTGATTCACCTGTACTGGTATTCCAGCTGTGTATATTCCTGTCCTGCTTACTGATCTGTTACCTGTGCTTCATATCTGACTCATGTTTACTGATCTGGTGTGAATTTACTAATAGACTTCCATTATACTTTGTACATAGCCCCTGGTCCTGGACTCGCTGGTTATCCGTGCTAGCTACCTACAGTATATATTCCACATGTATGACTACATAGAACCTTAGTTCAAATACCATCTTAGATTCTGCTCATTCCATTCCTCCAGACTTGAAGCTACTTCTAACTCTAGTCATCTTCCGAGGCTTAGGATTGATTCCTATAGTCTACATCTCCAACTCTACCTTCGAGTAGTCTATTTCTGTTAGCTTCTAGTTAGGACCTTGCCCAATACTAGCCTTATACCTCATTCCCATCTGTATGTTCCAGATACCCTTCGGACATAACTTCCACTACCTTCAGACATCTGGATCCGTCATGCAATCACTTCTGGGTCATCAGACATATATCCTCCCTCTGAAATAAGAGGCAATACTTGGGAAAGGGGCACAGTGTATGAACTGAGGCTGAAGCCCTTTAGATCCTATATCCTTGAGTATGGTCTTAACAAAGGGTGTGAGTGCAAGAGGTGAGTTTTCTGAATGGTTTGTGTGCTGCTGGTTCATGCTGTTGACAGAAAACTGGAATGTGTCAGGGTCATTTACATTTGCAGCATGCAAGACATGCTGATTGTCCTGAGGCTGGAAGATGAATGGCAGCCAATCTGGCATCATGGGAAGGTCCCATATCTACCCTGTTGACTGATCGTACATGGGTAACATATTTGTTGAGGTGTTGTGATGACCATGCGTGTTTTCCTGCCAGTCCATGTTGGCATCAGTGTTCACAATGTTGAGCACCAGTACTTGTCACTTTGATCTTTGTTGATCTCACCCAGTCGGATTTTCGGCAGCTCTCTCCCATATCAAACTCCGAGCTCAGTACAGTATGCCGAGTGCGAAATAAAATGGCAAATAAAATGGCCACTCAATAACATGCCTGATTTATTTGTTGGCTATCATCCTGTTTACGAAATAAAATGGTCAAATAAAATCGTTATTGAGTAGGGCTATAGATAAATGATTGGTTTTTTGATACGCAGAGATTTAAGGTCCTCCCCATTCTTGAAGCGGTTGTTCCGGTCATCAGGCAATATTACCCCAGCGGGACCTGGACCCGAAAAAAGAATACTGATGGAGCCCCCATCCTTGATGTCATAGGATCCGATACTGCGGTTCTCACGCATTACTGCTATACCCCCCGAACTCCCACCTACGAATCGAACTGCCTTGACGGGAGTGGGACAATGTCCTAATATCTGACTAGCATCAGCAAGGAGTTTGTCCACCCGCATTTCTCTTGGGATTTTAGAAGTTTGAATCTCGCCAGATGGAAAAATAACTTTGATCGTGATCTCGTCATTGTCTCTGCAATGTGATAAGTACTTCAGTAGTGAAACTCATATTGAATATTTGGAGTGCGTACGAGCTGTCCTGTTTGTTAACCTGACTTGGCGCCGATCGGTGGTCAGGTGATGAGACAGCACGAGCATCAAGCGGCAGTGGGACGGGTGATGTCATTTCCTCACACCGAGTCACTTCAACGACGTGAAGCAAGTCAATGACATCATCCCATATTTCAGCCGTAATGTCCACATAGTGGCCATCGCAAATATCGAGTTGATTCGTCTGCAACGTGACTGCATCTCTCAGAATGCTTGGGAAATGTTTGCAGACGGAGTTAACCATGAGCTTATGATGTCTATGAGCCATTAAAGATTTAAATAATTGTTCCGCCCACATTATACGACCTTTGCCGTTTAACTATGACACGTTTTTGACCATGTTTCAGAACAAGAAGTTGAGAGTTCTGTTTCTCTTTGATCTCCCCCGAAAATAGCGCAACAGACATTCAGAGATGCGAAGTTAGAGGCTTTCAAGCTGAGTCGAGTAGATGGCGACGACGACGATTTTGCATGCTGGCACTTGATCACCTATAGCATCTGCCACGTCATGCTGCGCTGCTGGTCTGTGGCGCAGCATCAGGAAATCGCCGAGAAGAAGTCATATCACATTGTTGGCAAGAGATAAAGGGAATGTGCAGACTTGCCTTCGTCATCAATGATAAGACCCATAGTTATCCGCTCATCCAATTGATAGATTCCATCTTTGGCAGAGGCGGTGTTGGATACAAATATCTCCAAGTTCTGGAGGAGCAGTGAGAAGCCGAAATAGCACTATATCCTCCACTCCGTCTTTCCAGAACAACCTCATCAGCACATAGTCAGGGCATTCTACCGGTTGACGGGATTTTTTGGCGAACGCTTCTGGTACAGGTTAATAAGACATATTGTACCTTTCCCCCCACATCAATACAAGTGCAAAGGACAATTTATGTGTTTACGAGTATTAATATTGTCAAGGTGCAGAAAAACCACTCAGGTTCCGTATTTAGGATGCATGAGCAGCCACTTGTTGAGAGGGCAATATTTCCAATGGCAACGTAGAGTTCCTCCATTCTTCATTGAGAGCTGGGGGTAACACGAGTAAGAATCGTAGCACAGGTGACACCAGTACTGACTTACCAGGGATCCAAGCAAGGAAGATGGCCTTTGTGGGCTCATCACTCATGTCCATCATGTATCGATATGATTCGAGTGCTGCTCCATATTGACCCCCTCGAATTAGTGCATGGCATCGCTGCTGGTTTGCAGATTGCCACAAGGACTTGAGGTCCCAGCCAAAAAGCTGCACAAGCACGCAGTTGAGCATGGATAGATATAATTGCATCGAGTCATATCAACGTACCACGACAAAATCTTCGTACATAGAATGGATGTCTGACTTAGAAAAGAACGCGCCAGCGTTGACAGCGGCAGTGAAGTAGTCAACAGCTTCTTTGTAAAGGGCACTAGCCATAGCAATGATTCCCAGTTGGACTCGTAAATATGCCTGATGTGCGAAGCACAGAAAAACCAGTGAGCATGCGAACCCCTGCTTGGTTAATTTTGTGATACTTACTTCCACGACACGAGAAGCAAGAGGATCGGCATTGGGGCGGCTAGCAAGCTCTTGGACGAAGCGCATTGCCTCTTCATGACTATTTGCGTTGAACAATGCGATGGCCTAAAAACCTCTAAGGAAACATCGAATATGAATCGAAGATTTACCTATTTTGATCAAGAAAAGAAATTGTGTCGTCTTTGGATCTCCGTCAGTGGATGTGAATGCGAGGTCAAATTCTGTCATCGCTTCTCGGACCTGTTGTTTCCCGCAGAGGGCAAAGCCCTTAGAGATATAACCTGAAAATGAAGGCTGAATGGCAATAGACTATGTCACGATCATCGTTAAGCGGGACACGATGGGGTGGTGCAGTGTACTAACTTTGCTTGCATCATGCAGTGCGCGGTCCCAATCGAGTTTTCGCGCCATAACGAAAGAACGGTTAGCATAGGAGATATGACTGTTAGCATCAATGTCGATCTCCTGCGTGAGTAATTGTTCGGCGGTAGTCAAGTCCCCCGTGATACATGCATTACGGATGGTCATCTCGATGGCCAGGATCTGTGTGAGGACAGTGGCATGCTCGACGCGTGTTATATGAGTCAAGATTTGAGGCGCGCCTTTAAATCAGAGCATTGAGCCTTCGAATCAAAAAAAAGTGAAATGAGATTACGAAGGGCCAGGAAATCAAAGTATACCTTTGTTGCCTGGTCCTTACGGGGATCCTTCGGTAAAATATCTTCGGGTACTGCCCACTCTGAGACTTGCTTATCAGTATCACCACTGAGAATATGCTTCCCATCCATCGAGAAGGTGACGCATCTCGTTGCGCTGGAGTGCACGAAGATGGCGATGGTTTTCCGATCCAACAACGACCAGAGGTGGACATGGTTGTCATCAGATGCGGACGCGATGAGTGTACCAGCAGGATGGATGGCAATGGCACGGACACCGTTAGTATGACCAGTCCAGAGACCACCGATCTCCTGCCAGGTCGATGCATCCCACTCTCGTATGCTGGGATCTTTAGAATTTCCCCCTGAAATAAGGTGCGTACCGTCGGGCGTCCACACGAGTGATATGTTAAATTGGGTGTGGCCCTTGAATCTTGCAATGAGTTGCTAGTGTCGGGATGATAGATTTCAATATTACTCTGTGTTGCAATTGCGAGAAGCGCGCCAGACGGGGAATACCGAACGCAGAGGACTGGACCGCTACACGTAATTTGGTGTCCTTGGAGCAGCCGTGTTTTCGTGTTCCACAGCTTTGTCGTGGAGTCGCTTGAACCAGTCGCCAGTACGGTACCATCAGGAGAAAAGTTCAACGTGTAAATCAGGCTGGAATGGGCTTTGATGGAGGCTTGGGTCACCCAGGCGAGAGACTCTCTGTCCCAGGTGATGACTTCTCCACTGCCATCGCCACTTGCTAGCAATTGCCCATCTAGTGATACAGCCAATGCCCGCACCCCATTGCTATGTCCCACCATTTTCTTCAATACCACACCTGTCTTTAGGTCCCACAGACGAAGCGTCTTATCTTTTGAGCCGGTGATCATGTGTTGTCTGTCGGGAAAAACTGCGACTGCAGTGACGGTAGATTCATGATCTTTAAACTGTCGATTGGGTGTGGTGTAAGTCAGCTGTGACATTTCACTAGAGGCTAATGGTATCCAGCACGTCCCAAATGGACTTGGTAGAGGTATTGTGGATAAAGCTGCAGAGGTGCTGCACTTGGTGATTTTATCCTGCTTCGCAGCATTGATCAGACACCTAATACACGAGGCATTATCATCATTAAATCCATCGCTTTCCAAATGAGTCAACGAGCTTCCCTCATGGCATGACCAACGTCGAGCAACACTATCGAATGATATAGTGGATCCGACCTTTCGACCAGAAACCCAACTCAATATCGAGATTCGAGCGTGGACAGCATCATGTCTGGTGACCGTTATGCAAGCTCATCACCAGCGACTAGCCTATCACAATAACAGCCTGTCATTCTCCATGTCCCAATGCAGGATGCTTCCTGCCTGCAAGTTTACAATCTTTCTAGAACACGCTGCCATAACGACGACACGAAGCACTCTTGAACACGCTCCAAGAAAGCTTATTGGCGAAGTTATCCTGGCCACTGTTCCCTATCATTACGCGGGTCCATGCGACAGATAATGGTTGACCAATTGGTCATGCACTGCTTCCTCGAACCTCGATTGAGTTCACCATAGCCATAGATGTAGTATTCAGTCCGGTGATATGTCAACCTTCTATTCCCAAGAATGTTCCTACTATCAATCCGGCGGTCGTGGAACTATTTGTATTGAAGATAATCGATAATCAGTCGTTTGAACCCTGATTTGCAATCCTACGTCAGACCTCATGTTTAGCAGCACATCGATACCTGCACGACAGTTGCGGATTGACACATTACTGCCCACTGCTCTTGCCTCCCGTTAGGAGAATCGACCAAGACTATCGTTGGTCCATGCTTAGTTCTTCGGTATTTTATTCGCGACAGTACAATAAGCCGGGTCTGTATACAACATGGGAGCGTCAATGTAGCCTCGCAAGAGATTTCTGTGTCTCAAGATAATATGTAGCCTACAGTGGCCTGCAGTTTTACTTAAGAGCTGAGTGAAAGGCGGTTGAGAACCATAATATATAGGGTGACATCATTGAAAAGACTGACGAGAGAACCAAGCATGTAAGCTGGCCTTTGTAAGTTCTGTCCCTGGGCACAATGGAGCAAAGTCGTGATCTTGCCATAGACTCTTCAATGTAGTCTACAATTGCAGGTATATATGGTTATGTATCAACAACTCGAATTTTTTGCTGTATAAGTGGTCATATTTAGCAGGCGCCAAATTATATTCTTCTATAGTTCACACGGCTACAATATCGAGGACTGATGGATTCACTGATGACGGTGCCTGGGCAGAATGACTATCTGATTTGTGGATGCGATGGAGATGTTGGTTCAATGGCGCACGACCGGAGCGTAGGTATATTAGTAGGCTGGTGAGTCTTGGGAACATGGCAGTGAGCTTCATGAAGGAACGTTTGAGAAGATGTGGGTCTAGTTAGTGCAAGCGGTGGTACCGCGGGGAGTTGCGCCAGAGTTGCGTCCAACGTTCACGTTGCCTTGTTTTGTGCCTCTTTCAGTGCCAAGATGCTCAGCGGGAGGACACGCCGACGAAGGTAGCGGGGAAGACAGGAGACCGGGCTGTAGTGGTGTCTTCCTTCCGCTCTTTGCATGTTTGTCGGCTTCCTCGTTGCCGTGGACTGTCCAGAAATCTGTACTTGGGCGATACTGGGTGACAACAGGCTATTATGCCTTCATGATCTTCTTGTAATACTCATGGGTGTAGTGACTGGAACAGCTTCCGCCAGCTTGATCGTGCTCCTTCAAGCATCCACGTGGCAGTGTGATCATTGATGGTCGGCTCCAGGGTGGGATAACGTACTAACGCTATTTAGTATTATCGGTAAGGCCTTAACTTAAGCTTAAGGGTTGGACTCCGTCGATCCACATCCAGGGTCACTGACGTGTGGGGTGGGCCGAACGTCAGCTCAGGGTGGTACGCGAGCAGGTGGAGCTGTTCGGGAGGGTGGGGTTGAGTGACTATCCAACGAAACATGCATTGAAGGGTTGAAGGGTTCTGCTAATACAATTGCAGTTCGAAGGGGGAAGTATCACTCAGGTGGTGCCGGAACATTCCGGCGGGCTGCGTGATCACACGCATTACAAAACTTCATTACGGCAGTTTCGTTGCATTGACCCACCCTGGCAGCCTTTGATGCTCAAGCCAGTAGGGATGTTCAATTCTAAAATGTCGTTGTCAATGTCGACTTGACCTTATGGCTGTCCTCTCGTAAATTACTTACGCATGCCCTGATTTGGCCACCGCCACTTCGGTTAAACCTTCGTACATGGGAAATGTTCAGAATGTTCTACACTTGTCGCAAGGTATCGTCGTCCTAAGCCTCGCTGTATAGAGAGCCCAAGCTAACTAAACCTTTTCATGTATTATTGCTCCCTGATCTCTAAACCTTTCCTTAAATCAAAATCTTTTGAATACTTCAGTTTAACATGTCTGCATCAGCACCGAAAGCACTGAATCATTGATGCAACATTACCTTGGCTTAAATTACTTACACCTCGTCCAAACAAAACAGACCTCTAATAGTAGACTACGAGTATCATGAATAGGAAGTTTAGGAGGACATTAATGAGCACTCGGTACTCAAAACTTGCCCGAAAAAACAGACATGTCAACATCTAGTAGATTACAAGTACCATTAATAGAATTCAATGGAGGGAGAAATAAAAATAATATATGAAAAGGTTTAATGATAAACTGAAATATTCAAAAACAAAAGATTTATGGAAAGGTCAAGGATTGGGGAGCAACAATATATGAAAAGGTTTAGCTAGCTTGAGCTCTATATACAGCGAGGACTTTGCGACAAGGTGTAGAACGTTTCTATATGAAGGTTTAACCGAACCAAATCAGGAAAAACTTAGGGCACGCGTAAGTAATTTACGAGAGGACAGCCGTAAAGTCAAGTCGACATTGACAACGGCATTTTAGAATTGAACATCCCTCCTAAGTGAGACGTGGGTGTTACCTCCAAGATGCTCTGCTAGTTGCACACGTTACTACTACGAATGCACGGCCTATGGCACTTATGGAGGCGAATTCCGAAGGGCCGAATTACACATCAACCGAGATGCATTTATTGCAATGATGGTGGTCTCATAGCGGCAAAGCCAACATGACTCAAGGTAGGTGAAGGGTCGCAGGTGTGGAGACATGAGTATCCTGAGTGTTTATATCATTATGATTGGATACTGCACTGGTTCCACAGGGTTGATAACGTTAATGTTAAAAACTTGTTTGTATGTACCTACTCTGCATGTTGTCCTAATAAGCCTGAGGTTTTCTAGTCACTAGGGTATCATTCCCACAACACCCTCACCGCATATCTACTATTTCTCACTATGGTGGACTGGAAAGATCCTGACCTCGAAGCAAAATTGGGGGCACTTTTAATTCAGTCGTTGTATGCTATCTTCGGCTTATACACGTGAGTGCTGTGCGTTGTGTTGCTCTCAAATGTGGTACTAATTGCGTTTGCGTCTGTAGCTGGGAATATATACGTTCCTCACACGTGGAGGTAGCACTACTTCGGAGGCAGCTTCCATTTCGATGGCCTTTGGTGCGCATTCTCGAAGAAGTGATAGACACTTGTCGCTTACACATGCCTAGCTCTCTTACATTTCCGCCAGATTCAGTTTCTTGATTACGGTCATTTTATTGTGAGTCAACAGAGAAAAAGCAACAAGCATTCTGACATCCCTTGTCAGAGCGACGCAATCCAGTTCCTTCTACACCAGCCTTGATTGTCAGGGTGAGTGTGACGTGAATTTTTATCTTTGTCCATGAGGTTTACCTCGATTTAGGCATGAATTTTGCGATCGTAGTGAGCACGGAAGTACCTACTAGTTTGCTGATTTACCTTTATATCATCTAGTTCTCAATAAATGCCGCCCTCGGCTGCTCCACAACAAACCTGATGATCAGAACGCACGCCCGTAATCATCTCTCGTATCATGCTCGAGCTCATGATATATATATGCAGGTGGTTGATTTGGAAGACTAGTTACCTGCGCCTTTTGCTAGTCCTCTTCTCATTAGGTCATTGGACAGTGCTTGCTCTCTGTGCGTATTTTGTGCCCTCTAGTGCAATTAATTTGACTGTCTTTAGTCCTGGCAACTGTTAGTTCATCCCCCCAAAATGGGGTGTGCATGATTCATTCTGTCCTCGTGTATGGTCGTGCGGTGGTCGTATATGGTACGCATGTCGCATTTATGATCAATAGATGCGTGATAATCAGTACCTCGGGTGTAGGCATGTTGTATGATTTGACACTTCTGGTCTTGACCATTATTGGACTTTTGAGGATGCCGTCGTCTTCGACGCTGTGGAAGACACTCATGAAACAAGGGGTGATGTATTTCATCATCAATTTGGTAACGAACATTATCCTACTGGTATGTTCCTTATTGCTCTACAGGATTATCACAGACTGAACTCTGTAGGCCTTGAATCGTTTGAACCTGAATCGTAGGGCTATTTCATCGCATCGCGAACCCCTACTAACTCTGTATCGCAGCTACTATGAATGCTATTTTTGCACCGCCTGGTATGTGCCCGTGGTTTGA
>MU172999.1:222392-238618 GCA_016695475.1 Suillus decipiens
GTACATCAATAGTATGCCTATGGTTTTTGCCTTCCGCATTGCAGACTGCTTCTTCTGCATGGGTCCGAAAGTGCTTTTTCAAGTAGGGTGAGTCTTTTCTTGTCATTTCGACCTTTGGCGTAACTTAAAGTCTTGTCAGACTGGGTCAGTACACCTTATAGTTTAATATATCCGTCTGACTTATAGAGCAAAGCCGTTCTCAAGATTAATGGTGAAAAGCTATTACAAATTCAAGACGATGGGGGATTCTTAAAGTGGGTTAATTCCAACCCCTGCAACTTATACTCTCTACGATCAGTTTGATTACTTCGCGTCGCTTGGTGACTCTGCACATCCAGAGTTTGCAGATCCTCGAACAAGGGCAATAACATGCTTCCAAGAGCTACTCCTCATCTCATTCCGGGAGTTTGCTGTGATTTCCGACGAGACGATTCTCTCCGAACGTAGAAAGTACAGAAACGAAATCGTCAACAGTATCGAATCATTCTCTAAGCGCTCAGCGGTCAGAAACCTGAAGACGCTCGGAAAATTTACCAAAGAGCAAGTTGGGTTCGTATATGATGCTTTGTACAAAGCTATGTGTGAGGTTCCACCACCATCAACTGTTGGTTCACCGCCGTCGCTCTTGGCCACGAACGATGGGAATCAAGAACGAGCAGAGACTAGGATTGGTATACCGAAGTACCTTCCAAGTTTTCCTTAGTGAAATCTTGACCTGGGCACGGAACGAGAAGATTGTGATCAATGATTTCCAGGTACAATCTTCATGTCTCGATTGTTGACCTTAACTCGAGTAAAGCAACGCATCGATCGCGAGGTTGCAGAACACGAACTCATCGACAAGAGATTTCCGCATCTCAAAATAATATGTAACCTACAGTAGCATGCAGTTTTACTCAAGAGCTGAGTGAAAGGTAGTCGAGGACCGTAAGATCTAGGGTGACATCATTGAAAAGACTGACTAGAGAACCAAGCACGTAAGCTGGCCTTTGTAACTTCATTACTTGCGTCTATCATGGATCGGTACGATTCGAATGCCTCTGCAAGTCTACCAGCCCGAACGAGCGCAAGACATAGTTGCCTATTGGCGATTTGCCACAATGTCTCAAGATCCCACCCGAATAACTGCAAAAAACGCACAGTTGAGCGTGAAAGGGATTTGCAGTGGCATCATAGCATCCACGTACCACAATCAATTCTTCGTACATCAGATGAATTGCTGAATTGCGAAAGGCAGCGCTAGCGTTTACGGCGACGATGAAGTGGTCAACAGCTTCGCTATAACGCGATCCATCTGATGCAATGGTGCCTAGTTGCACGTGCAGATACACCTAATTTACAAAACGGGGAACAACCATAGTCAACACGAACCTCGGCTTGATTGAGAGAGTACATGTTACTCACTTCAACAACACGGCAAGCAAGAGGGTCGGTATCGGGAAAATCGACAGCTAGCTCTTGAACGCGTTGAATTGCCTCTTCATGTTCATTTGCATTGAACAGCACGATAGCCTGAAATCCTTAATGAAGCGCGAAGTCACGTTTGTAACAAAACTGTAACCTGCCTTGATCAAAAAAAGAAAATGAGCTATCCTTGAATCTCCATTCGCAGACACAAATGCAAAGTCAAAAGCTTTTCTGGCATCGCCAATCTGCCCTTTTCCGCAGAGGGCGATGCTCTTGGAGATATATCCTAATAACGAGGGCTTGATGCTAATGGACTGTGTCATGATTCAATGTCAGCCTCAAGGGTTCGTGATGAATGAGCATATCTCACCTTAATCGCATCTTGAAGAGCGTGGTCCCAGTCAAGTTTACGTGCCATAACAAATGCACGGTTTGCGTAGGAGGTGTAATTATTGATATCAGCGTCAATCTCTTTCGTGAGCAATTCTTCAGCGGTAGACAAATCCCCCACGACGCATGCATTGCGGGCGGTCGTGGTGATGGTGAGGATCTGCATGAAATATATTCGAATCACATTATGCAAGTAAAGGGTCATCACGGAAACATGCCTTTGAATCTGAATCTCGAGCCTTGGACTCAAAAGACGCGGAGTGAGATGATGAAGGGGCAAGATATAAATAAGAAAGTACCTCTGACTTGAGAGCATCCTCCAACAAAGCGTCCTCAGGTACTGTCCATTCTGAAATCTTGTTATCGCTACCTCCGCTGATGATATGCTTGCCATCCTTGGAGAAGGTTATACACATTACGTGTTTGGGACTCTGAAAGATGGCGATAGTTTGACCATCTGAAAGTCTCCAGAGGCGGACATGATTATCGCTAGATGCGGAAGCGACAAGGGCTCCAGCAGGATGGATAGCAATGGCATACACAGCACAAGTATGGCCCGTCCATCGATTACTGACCTTCCAACTTGATGTATCCCATTCCCATATGCTTGGATCTGATGCAGAGGCTCCTGAGAGAAGGCGTGTGCTACCTAGTGTCCACGCGAGAGAGAATGTGTATGCACATGATGTGCGACCCGTGAGGTTTGCGATACAGTGCCTTGTGCCTGCGTTATAGACTTGGATGATTACATCTGTTGCAATTGCAAGATTTTCTCCAGATGGTGAGTAACGAACACAGCGAATCATACTGTTGCACTGGATTGGATTGCCTTGCATCTGCCATGTTTTTGTGTTCCAAATCTTTGTTGTGTCGCCTAATGAGCCAGTAGCCAGCATTGTATCGCCAGGGGAAAAGTCCAGTGATGTGACCACGCGAGAGTGGGCTTTGATAGCTTGGGTTACAGATTCACCAGTTCCTCCATGCCAGGCAATAATCTCTCCCCTCTGATCCCCGCTTGCTATCAATTTCCCATCTGGTGATACTGCCAATCCCCACACCGATTCGCGATGCCCTTCCATATTCTTCAACACGGCACCTGTCTTCAAATCGTACAGGCGAAGCGTCTCGTGATATGAGGCAGAGACCATGCGTTCCCCATCAGGGAAAACTGCGACAGAGTGTGTGCCTTGTTCGTGATCTTCGAATGTTCGGACGGGTGTAGAGCTTGGGACGAGGTGCACCATCTTGCTGGAGGCCGAGATGAGCTTGGTAGAGGGATCGTGGGTATCATGATCTTGCTCTACTGCTGCATTAACTTAACTTGCCTCGTGTGTTTACAGACGCCCAGGACATGAGGCCGTTATCGATAGCGTTTTCTTCAAGATGATGCAAGCTTGGACACATGCGCCCAACTTACGTCGCCGGAGTTTGCCGGATTCAACCCAAAGAGCACTTCAAATCTTTTGTAGTTGGGATCTGTATGAAATACACGTTATACAAATCAAGGGTTGAAACATGCCTTTAAACTTGAGCTCTAGACATCGAGGCCCTGATGTGGAAGAAGACGCAGGTGGAAATTGGCAGGATGAACGTGTGGTTATGATATGGACGATGTCACCAACCAGCTTCCAGGTTAATGGCTCCCATCGTGACTCCCGTATGGTGGAATCATATTCATCGCACGCTAATAGGCTGAGAGGGATCTTGTGCAATTGGGCGTCCACCACAATTTGTTCGCAGTGGCAGGCATCGGCGCATTCCCTCGCACATGGGTTGAGCATGGGTTATAAATTCGATGTGTGTCTAGACTCTCAATCGCAAGACGCTCACCATATGGCAAATATCAAACACATTTCAACGTAGCGGACACAACTACTATACAGGATTAGATTCCCTTGCCATGGAGATCCAATCGGGTATAGTGGTAGTATCAGCCATGTCTCGTTACTCCACAGATTCGTACTTCCATCCAATCCTGAAGAAGATTTTAATGATAGATTAAATGAAAGTCAGAATCTTGTCCTACGAGTCTGTGACCCATACGTCGTATACTGCGACTGCGAGCACTGCTCCATTACGATCCTTGAACGCTCGAACAGGCGAGGTATCTGAAGTGAACTGCACCATTTTACTGGAGGTCGAGGTGTAGAGGAATAATGAGTGGAGTTGCACAGGTACGCCTAGGCGTTTTTTGATGCTTCTCAGCACGATCAAAAGAGACGGGAGGCTCATATCATAAGCACATGGAAACATGCGTCCAACTTGGGTCGCCGCAGCTTTAAAGATGATTCAGCGAGCTCTGCTGGTGCCATGATAATCAGAACAGGTGTTGAACAACATCAGTATCGAATATCAAGAAACTAACTTGATATCGGTATGCAAGCGCTAGCGGATCATAAGTCATGAACTGGCAACAAATTAACCCAGGAGCCGAAAAAAAGGACCTGATACTACCTCACCCATTAAAATTCTGGGTCTGAAATCGGGTAAGGAAGAGCACGAGCAGTAGGACATCTGCATGTTGTCTTGGTTGCTGGAGAACGAACGCTTGGAACCATGTGTATCGGATACGAACACGGCGGAGCACGTTAGTCTGATGGAAATGGCATAGGCAAAGTCGTAAGTAGGGTAGTATTCGGAATAAACAGCAATAAAGAAAGATATCGTTCGCACCGTCACAGCTCATAGCACTTTGTGTGCAAAATACCATGTATGATATACGTCTAATCCATAACCCACCACCTTACAGCCTGACATGCACCAATTTCGGGGTGGAGGAGGACCGCGGAGAGCCAGTACTGTAGTTGTCTCCGGCGACGATCGACGAAAGCTGCTCGGTAGCGCGAGAAGGGAGATTTCGGGGGGAGGGCTGGTATGAAATGGTGTTGATGTTTCTGACAGGGTAACTGAGTACTGAGTAATTATTAAAATAGAATAAGGGGTAGACGCACAGGTAATGAATGCTTCAGGGCATCATACAACAAGACGAAATCGTTATACCGCTTATGTGCATGGATAGTAGTACCCTGTTCACTGTCACCTCGGATCTGAGTTATAACAAAAAACATGCGAACCTCTTTTGTGTGAATTACACAATCATACACGACATAAGCCCCACCTAGCTTATCACCTACGCTCGTCCACCCCGCGATATGCACATTTTGGGCAAAAGCAAGACTTGTGCCTGAATTGTCGTTTAGCCAAATGTCGCGGGAGAAGATCGAGGGTGGCCCCTGAGGAGATTTGGGTCGTGTGGATGGGTGAATGGATACTTGATCCTGAATAGTGTGGCTAAGGGTCATTGCACAGCATTGGCAGTGAAAGAGTGGAGAAACGAACGTCACATAACTCATCGTATAACCGTGCTTCTGCTTCGACATCAATTCCATCGTTCGGGATGACGACAAGAAGGCTTTCTGTATTTCGGAAAGGATGAGTGGGCGTGGGCATAGTACTTAATGTTGGCATGCGCAGTGAGCTTGATGGGAACCAATTGAAGTTTCCCCGGATGACAAATCATTAATCAACCTACCATTAGACTTAGCTTATATAGTTATCCTATGCTTCAAATTCGTATTTTTGATGAAAGCTTAAATAAATAAAAATTAAATTTGAGCCAGCCCTGAGTCATACTATCATGGTACACGCAATCGGCAGCCCCCAGAAGTCGGCACTTTCAAAAAAACTCGTGTTTCCAGCTATCTAAACACAAAATTCTTAACATAGACATAATTATCTATCTAACACAACTCAATACAAGGTCGAACGAATACATTTGAAGCAGAATTGAATGAGATAGCTGAAAGTGCCGAAGTCACGCAGAAATGTCACCTGCCGATATATGCCGTAACGGAGTTTCAATACTGCACACACCAGTGCCGACTGGTGCTGTGCTGCAGGTCATGGGGCTGGTCTGCATTCGCAAGTCTATCAGCGGTAGACGAGGAAAACTACGAGCTTCGTCGGACCCTACATATGAGTCACGCATTCAAGCTGCAATTCAGGGAATTGCAAATGGGCTATATCAATCTGTCGCAGCTGCAGCAAAGGAGCAAAATGTAAGTCGTGATTCGGCATGTGAATTTACTCAACTGGTCCGACAGGACAGGCTAGTAGTGGCACCTCGCAAGACAATCACGCTACCTCATCCAACACTTCCAGTACTCATTTTTTCACCCCACCTGCCAGTGCACATTCTTTTAATTCAAATTATCCTCCATACTTTACTAACCAGCCATATTTTCATCAATTCTATGCTAATCCAGCTCTCTGCGCACCATCTTACTCTACAATGCAACATAATAATCCATCTGGCGGACCCATTGCATCATCATCAAACTTAGATAGACAACGACAACCTCAGCATCCTTACAACACACAGTCTCCCTACACATCCCACTCAATTCTACAACTACAGCACTAATCATGGTCACCCTCGTACTTAGATTCTACTAGTATATACTGTACTTGCTTGCTCACGCCAAATTCTAACTCACTTCCTTGCGCTCCTGCTGCTGAGCTGACTTTGAAACTGGCTCAAGTGACATATCGTGACTTCCAGTGACATTTGCGTGACTGCCGACTTCTAGGGGTTGCCGATTGCGTGTACCATGATAGTAATGGATGAGCATCATCGATGCAGATGAGTGACTCCCCCATAGTTTATACTCCGCAAGGTCTCACAGCCCCTAGACTCTGCTCTCTTCACTAAAGTCTTCCATGATTCAATTCAACGTCTGGAGTGTCTATAGCTGATAGCTTCTAATTTCATGTTTATCTCACGGGCACGATCCTTTTTACGAATCCTTTGGGCTACTAGCCTGAGGACGCTGTAAGTGACAAGTTGTACCCTTAATGCAGTGAGTTCGTAGTCAGAACTCAATATCCAGTAACCACAGTTCAGCCTGCCAAGGCGATCCACGTCTATCACTTATATGCGTTATATGTGGGGAATGTCTGTATCATCCTTTCATGATATTCTCGTAATACTCGAATGGGTGTATTGGAACGGCTTCTGCTGTTTTCTGGGGCTTGATCGTGGTATCCAGGTAGTGTGTGACTTGTTAATTCTCAACAGGGTGGGAAACTGTACTGACATCATTGGACCCGTTGCTCCGCAAACTTTGTAGAACAGTTTCTTGCATCGACCCCAAAATACTCTGCTAAGTTTCACACGGTACCGGTACGAATGCACGATCTTATGGCACTTATCCAAGCAAATTCACATGTTGCCGTATCATATATCTTTGACCTTCAACTGACATGCATGTGAAGACCTAAGTATCCTGAGTGCTTGTATCATCATGATTAGCTATCGTACAGGTTCCACAGGTTGACAACATTGATGTGGGAGACTTGCATTGACGTACCTGCTCTCCTAATAAGCTGGAGAGTTTAGTCAACAGCGTGTAACTCTCGACACTAGTTTCGTACGTACTCATCCTTTTCTTTTACATACGCCATCACTCCTCGTGCACATTCACCTTTGATTCTCCGTCTCAATCAGCGTATTAATTCCTCCCTTCGTCGAGTCTTTCGATCCAAGACCGAGGTGAGCTCCTTTATTCATGGTTCTACGTACATTTCCTGACTATTACTCTACCTAGTCCCTACTCTCAACATATACTTACCATATCTCATTATGGTAGACTGGAATGATCCTGACCTTGAAGCAAAATTGGGGATATTTTCAGTACAGTTGCTGTATGCCATCCTTGGTTTATACAGGTGAGTGCTGTGCGTTGGTTGTATTGCTCTTAAATGTGAGATCAACTGCGTCTGCGTCTGCGCCTGCAGCTGGCAATATATACGTTCCTCGCACGTGGAGATAGCACTACTGCGGAGGCAGCTTCCATTCCGATGGCCTTTGGTGCGCATTCTCTAAATGGTGGACGCTGATCACTTACGCATGCCTAGCTCTCGTACATTTCTGCCAGATTCAGTTTCTTGGTTGCGATTATTTTAGCGTGAGTCAACAGAAAGAAAACGATAAGCGTACTAACATCCTCGTCAGTGCGGTGCAATCTAGTCCTTTCCCCTCAATCGTTAATTGTCAGAGTGGGTGTTTCGTATATTTTTATCTTTGTCGATAAGGCTTACGTCAATCTAGGCATAAATTTTGTGACCCTGGTGAGTACGGGAACACCCACTGGGTTGTTGATTTACCTTCATATCATTTAGTTCTCGGTAAACTTCGCCCTCGGCTGCTCCACAACAAACCTGGTGATCAGAACGCACGCCCATATTTATCTCTCGTATTATGCTCGATCTCATAATGTATATATGCAGGTGGTTGATTTGGAAGGCCAGTTACCTGCGCCATTTGCTAGTCCTCTTCTCACTGGGTCATTGGACAACGCTCGCTCTCTGTGCGTATTTGCTGCCCTCCAGTGTGATTGATTTGACTGTCTCTAGTCGTGGCAACCGCTCATGGATCCACCCAAAACGGGCTGTGCATGACTCATTTTACCAATCTCGCATATACGAAGGCAGTGATCATATATAGTACGCATTCACATTTATAATCAACGGAGGCGTGATGATCAGTCTCTCGGGTGTAGGCATGTTGTATGATTTGATACTTTTGGTCTTCACCATTATCGGACTTTGGAAGGTGCCATCGTCTTCTACGCTGTGGAAGACACTCGTGAAACAAGGGGTGGTATATTTCATCATCAATTTAGTAGCGAACCTTATCCTACTGGTGTGTTCCCTGTTGCCTTTTCAGTGTTATCGCTAACTAAACTTTGTAGGCCTTGGATAGTCTGAACCTTAATCGTAAGACTGTTTCGCTACATTGCAAGCGCCTGCTCACTCTATCATCAGCTATCATGGATCATATTTCTGCAATGCCTGGTATGTATTCGTAATTTGGCCGAGTTTATGTCGCTGACATTTCAAAAGTGGCATGCATCTGGTCAGGACTCTCATTACGGTTTCCGATTTAGACGCATGACCTACTTCCATTTGCAGTACTATTTCATCTAACCAGGTGGTATTGTCGCTTCTCCGCCCTCCATCCAAATCCAAAAGGTTTTTTCTTTCTTTCATCTGTTTTTGTCATCAGTCTCCGACATTGGTAACAAATAGTGACAGCGTCTCGTCAGCTAAAGCACCTCCTTCGACAATTCTCTTCAATGTGTACGTAAAATTTCCTTGTTTGAGATGCGTGTATGATGGTCGATTGTGCATTTTAGGTTGCCGCCCGGAACTGAAACCCAGGGGAGTGCGGCTTGTTGAGAATTACCCTTGGTACTGCATCGTCTCTAGTTTCATGAGGATTTGTATTTTGGCTTCGATGTATCGCGGTGCACTTTTATCTTGTATCCATAATGGAGCCTTCATGTACGATTAGATCCTTGAAAGCATCTTGGCTATGGAGGTGGATGTTTGCAAATACTTTGAAACCAGCAGGACTTAGTAACCTTTTAGCGCGGTGCGCGTTTCTGTCAATCCAGAGCTGGCGCGTTTTCGTGGCTTCCGCGTTGTATTTATGTATTGAGACACTAGCAGTAGGCAACTATGGAGCTGAATCTGTTAGACTGTTACTACACACATGAAACTCATTGACACAGACGAAACAGACACCGTCACTCATTGGCATATACACCTTAGTTATAGAAAAGCATTTATAATACTACAGAATCAGATCCAACAATGATCTGACAATTGCAAAAACATTCAAGTTCATTGCAGACGAGAATGGGGGTTGGTAGCCTTGTGCCTTGTCGTTTCTCTGCAATACTACCAAGCGGTCTACGGCAAATGTACTGCCGAATAAGCCTGGTGTTCGTGCCAACGAGGCCAATAGGGAGAGTATCTAGAAAGGCAGTTATTGTGAGAAGGACAAGATGATGATAAGGAAAGACCGCTTAGGAACCCCCGCTCAATGATGTCAGCCTGAGTAATAATGCACTCGACAGTGTCAGGGTGCAGGCGACGCTTGAGGTCGCTAAAGAGCAGGCAGGCAAAGTCAGTATGCATACCCTGATCCGAGTCACAGCTGATGAGCTTGTTATAGAATGTAAGACCACAGATAAACCTCCAGGTAGCGGAGATCGTACCCACACCCATACCCAGTAAAAATCCATACCTGCTCGAGGGGTACAGGATTTTCAGTGTGTATGTGGATATTAGACCCATACCCGCACCCGTGGGAAGATGAGCGGGGATGTGCGAGAACGAGCAAGAATCAGCAAGCCTAATAAGCTAGAACGAGGGTGGATGAGCAAAAACGAGCGAGGATGAGCGAGAACAAGCACATAAATGCACAAATATAGAAAAAAAAAAGACTAAAAATGAGTGTGAACGAGTCAGACAAGTGCAGAAAAGATCTAGAAATACTCACAAGTGCTAGCGAACACCGGGCATGTGTGGATAACACAAGCAATGAGACAGACGGAAAACAAGCTGAAATGGGTGGGAGTGAACAAGAATAAGTATAGACAAGTAGTATAACACTTACAAGTGAGCACAGAATGAGTGTCGAGTCCGTGCATTTTGTGTGAGGTTATCGATAGAATCATCAATTATCATAATTCAACATGCATATTTCCTGAGTTGCTATACTGTCCAGTAGTCCATGGCTCTGCGGCCGATATCGTGAAACTAAGACTCAGAGATTCGAACGCATCCATACTGGGTTCTATCAACTGACTGGCTCCACCATCCTGACTACTTATCGACGACGCCAGTACAGCCGACGTAGCAGTTGTGGCAGCTGTCACAGTCGCCGTTATAACATCCCCGGCCTTCTGCACCACCGCGTGCGTACTCGAGCCGGAGCTTGGCAGTAATCTCGTCTAGAAAAAGGCAATGCGTAGCCCGCGGTCGATGATGCGCTGCTTTAGGATGAAGAGGACCACGAGGCCAAAAAACACGAGGCCGGAAATGATAAGGATGCGGTCGAGCCAGTCTGTCTTTTCGAGTGCGGTAATAAGGTGTTTGGCGGTGCCGAGGATGAGATCGAGCGTGTCGTGTGTTGTGGACGCAGATCAGAGAGTTGCAGTAGACGATTCTGCGTGAAACAGACTGTAAGTATTATAAAAAATTGGCATTGCGAGGAACTTGCCTAGTAGTTGGGTGGACAGGACACTGCGCTCGAGTTCTTTCTGCATGAGTCCCATTGTTCGTTGCAATGCTTCTGTGACATCATGATTGGCTTTCATGAGTGTATCTTCGCTGTAGTTTACTGGTCAGTCATATCGAAGAGTACGAATGCGGGCCGCGCACGAACATGACTTTCTCACCCGAAGAGCTTGTACTTTTCTCGCGAATGGCAGGGCACCTCAACAGTTCCTCTCGCTGTGACCGACTTTGGGCGTCAATAGCACGTTTTGACGCTAGTAATGCTGCTCGAGAATCCTTGCGTAGACTAACACGAAGAAAAAAGACCTGTCAGAGAAGACAATACTGGACGGTCGAACGGCTACATACTTGACTAATGAATCGCGAAAAAATTCAGCTCTTCTCCTCAGCTCTCTCTTCGCCCGTTCAGTCCTGTGGTCATCAACCAGGACATCTAGCTCCTGTAAGCAGTTAATGTAGGTTGAGCTTCAATACATGAACTGACAAACCTCGATCTGCCTTGCCAGACCTTCAATATCCTCCCTGACCTCTGCAGCCCATACTTGTTGCGTGGTCAAAGGACCGGTACAAGTTCGCAGACGAGAAATCTGAAAAGTTGAAAGGTCATTATGGTGCCGTTCGATGGATTCGATTAAAGAGAGAGCTTCAGCATCTAGCGTCGTTGGGATAGATGGCATGTCTGAAGGTGAACGTTACAAATATAGCTCATAACAAGTCACGGACTCACGTGTCTCCTGACACGGTCACAACAACTAAGTACTGTATTTGTTTTCTCTGACTGATATGGAAAGCCAGACCACCGTGCTCTACTTCCAAGGCTTCTACTTCTTAGAACCTTCCTAGTAAGGTGAATAGCTTCTATTGACCTCCGAACACCTTGTACGACTCGCGAGTGTTCGAAAAATTCAAAATTTATTGACCTTCAGTTATTTAAATGCGTGTACAGGCCTGGAGCTTCGGGTGCAAGAAATATATCAGACAATGAATAATTTGTGCCTGCGAAGCATAAACCATGCCAAAACGCAATGATGGCTTCCAGATCTAGAAGTTTTGGCTCAGACAAATGTTCCACCTTGGTCACGGTGAACTGTGATCGCAACGATTAATGATTTAGACACACCTTCTATGTGCCCCGATAGCAAAGAACGTTCATAGGACTCTTTACTAGCAGAATTCTTCTTGATCTCGAGTGCATTTTAAAATCACTATAGATACTCTGTGCAGTGGTCCATAGATCAGCGCCTGATATCCCAGACACATCTACAGACACCAATCCATCCAATATGCAATTGACTAAGCCCGAACAGGAACTACATAAAAGCTGCGGCAGCCTCACGAGTCACAACACCCAATATAATTAGTGTTTCGGACGCATGACTCGCCATGGAGCAAATATTAATGTTGCGACAACAATTTGGACAGGCCTGGCTAAGACCAGTTAAAATGAATATCTAAGGAAGCTATTCATCAGTGACAAAGTGTTCTGCTTGGAAAAAAAGTTGCCATCGGCAGGTTTTGAACCTACACAATCCAAGAGAAACAGATTTTAGGTCTGTTGTAGCATTCACCAGGCTAGAGCAGTTACGGTGAACTTTCAAAGAAAGCATCCATGAGTGAATATAGGTGCGTTCCGATAAAAAACCACGAGGTTTCAAACCTGAGAAACAGATTTTGATTCTGTTGTTGTAGCAACCACCAGGCTAGACTAGTTGCGGTGAACTTCTGAAGAAACTGTCGATGAGTGAATAGCAATGTCTGTTCTGATAGAAAAAAGCTCGGCCTCAGCAGGTTTCGATCCTGCACAGGCCAAGAGAAACATATTTTGATTATGCTGTAGCAACCATCTGGCTAAGACGAGTTACGATGAGCTCCTAAAGAGACCATCCACTGGCGAATGTCAAAGTGTATTCCGATAGGAAAAAAACGCTTCGGCAACAGGTTTCAAACCTGCAGTCCATGAGAAACAGATTTTGATTCTGTTGTAGCAACCACCAGGCTAGACCAGTTGTGGTGAACTTCCAGAGAAACCATCCACGAGTGAATGTCAAGATGTTCCGATAGAAAAAAGCTCGTTGGCAGGTTTCGAACCAGCACAATGCAAGAGAAACAGATTTTGATTCTGTTGTAGCAACTACCAGACCAGACCAGTTGCTTTGAACTTCTAAAGAAACCATCCATGAGTGAATGCCATGGTGTGTTCCGATAGAAAAAAAACTTGTCGTCGGCAGGTGTCAAACCTGCACCAGAGAAACAGATTTTCATTCTGTTGTGGCAACCATCTGGCTAAGACCAGTCATGATGAACTTCTAAAGAAATCATCTATGAACGAATGCCAAAGTGTGTTCCAATAGAAAACTGTAGTTGAGCAGGTTTCTAACCTGTACAATCCAAGAGAAACAGATTTTAATTCTGTTGTGGCAATCACCTGGCTAAGACCCGTTAATATGGCCTTCTAAAGAAACCATCCATGAGGGAATGCCAAGGTGTGTTCCGATAGAAAAACTTGTCGTCGGCAGGTTTCAAACCTGCACAGTGGAAGAGAAACAGATTTTGATTCTGTTGTGGCAACCACCTAGCTAAGACCAGTTACGATGATCTTCCAAAGAAACCGTCCATGAACGAATGACAAAGTGTGTTCCAATAGAAAAAGACTGTAGTTCAGCAGGTTTTGAACCCGCGTAGTTCGGGAGAAACATATTTTGATTCTGTTGTGGTAACCACACTGGCCGGTTAAAGCCTTAAGTAACTCTTCGACTTGGCGACTCGCAAGACTTTCAAGTTGAAAACTTATGAGGACCCTGATTGACACGGCCCGAAAAAGATGACATGGACAATAAAGTTCGAGTCTGAACGTCTACGAGACAATACAATTGTCCCGACGAGGGACGAAGACTGAGATAATTTTAATTCGCCATCATTAGCAGCAGGTTCAATATGATTGACATTACCACTAAGGATACATGGAGTTTCTAGAAACACAGAAGGCAATCAGCAAATACTGAAAAAACGAGGACAATGAGACACTGTCGCCACCTTGAAGACCAGACATGGAGGATTGGAGACGGGAGTCTCATCTTCCCACAGGTGAGGGCCAAAAACACGGTGGCTACGCAGCAATCCAGTCCATCCTAAACATAACATCGCAACCTCGAACTCGACACCGGTAGTGAGAGTACAGTAATGGATCACTGAGGCCATGGGGATTTCAGTGAAACATGAACTTGGCCGAGCGAACGAGCAATCGAAGAAGACGAGAGAAGAATACGATTTAAGGTCAAAAGCAACGGACGCAGAAAGACGACCGATTTGAATGAGGTCCCGGTGGTAAAACACGATACAACCCAACTCCCTTATGGTAGCAGGAATAATTCTACATGACGTATTAGAACGGTCACACAAGGTGTTCGGAGGCCAATGGAAGCACTTAACTTAGTAGGAAGGTTCTGAGAAGTGGGAACCTTGGAAGTAGAGCACGGTGGTCTGGTTTTCCATAGAATGACGATAAATTAAACTCCGGCAAAGTGAAACGATTGTCAAATCCGTCGAAATCAGCTGCAGGAGGGATGACAAAGTTGAAATCGGATTTCGGTGCTTTTGAGCGTCCAAATCCAAGTCCGTCCAAATCGGCCTCCGAATTCCACTTTGAACTCCCCTATGACAGTGTCCGTGTTGTTCGCACATGAAGGGACTTGCCTTAAGCAATAGGAAATATTGGACCCTTCCCAAGAGGATGGATTCAGGGCAATCCCGCTGTAAAACATCAACACTTCCCCGCAACGTTCGAACAACGGTCTTCGCCTATTATCTTTAACCTACTTCCTACTAAGACCTCATTCCGCCCACAGCTCAGCCCGTTCTCGATTTTACTTTTCATTGCACCATCATGTCCGCTACCTGGAAAGACTAATAGCCGTCATCCATCAGGCTTGAAGGTGGGTCTCTCAACCTCTTGGTATTTAATTTGTGGTCCTCACGCCTTATCTACACTCATCAGCGCAAAAATCTCAACGTCCCTTCCGAGCAGTGAGCACATTGCCGCAGGACGTTACCTATCAACGTTAACTCGGGGAGCCACCAGTGTCTTATTATCCGATAGTTCTGTACTTGGGCCGCGGCGATACTATGAGTCTGTTTCGGTGACCCTGTAAAGTACATGGAGACTTTCGAACCTTGTTAGAGAATGGAACGTCATGGGACGACCTACCTGATTGATAAGCCTTGGTGGTAGTGATGGTTGGCTCCAAGGTAGGAAAATGCACTAACGCTATTCGGTATCATTGGTAAGGCCTTAACTTAGCTCAAGGGTTGGACTCCGTCGATCGGCGTCCAGCTCTAGGGTCGCTGACATGTTCCAACAGGTTGGGGTGGCACGCGAGCAGGTGGAGCCAAGTACTCGGGAGGGATACCTGCTCACGAAATTTGAATATGTCAATGACTCGTCAAGTAGCTATCCAATGAAATATGCATTGAAGGGTTCTGCTAATACAATGTCAACTCGATACAAAAAAGGGGAAACTACGGTACGTGGATTGATGATTAGAAAGAAAATTTGATAAGGGGGAGTGGCGGGCAAGTCTCGAGAAGATCGAAGGTGCGGGTGAGGAGGTGCGACAGTGCGGAGGAACGAAAGCCGAATGAATGAAGGATCCCGCAAATCGCTCAGCTCAGGGACTTCTGGTGTCGGAACATTCCGAGGCGGACTGCATGACTGCAAAACTTTGTTATGGCAGTCTCGTGTTATATTTTTTGCATCGACCCTGCCTTTGACGCTCAAGCTGAGACGTGGGTGTTACCTCCAAGATGCTCTGCTAGTTGCACACGTTACTACTACGAATGCACGGCCTATGGCACTTATGGAGGCGAATTCCGAAGGGCCGAATTACACATCAACCGAGATGCATTTATTGCAATGATGGTGGTCTCATAGCGGCAAAGCCAACATGACTCAAGGTAGGTGAAGGGTCGCAGGTGTGGAGACATGAGTATCCTGAGTGTTTATATCATTATGATTGGATACTGCACTGGTTCCACAGGGTTGATAACGTTAATGTTAAAAACTTGTTTGTATGTACCTACTCTGCATATCGTCCTAATAAGCCAATGGTTTTCTAGTCATCAGAGTGTCATTCCCGCAACGCCCTCAACGTATCCCTACCCCTTCTACCCAATTCTCAGCATGGTGGACTGGAACGATCCTGACCTCGAAGCAAAATTGGGGGCACTTTTAATTCAGTCGTTGTATGCTATCTTCGGCTTATACACGTGAGTGCTGTGCGTTGTGTTGCTCTCAAATGTGGTACTAATTGCGTTTGCGTCTGTAGCTGGGAATATATACGTTCCTC
>MU173000.1:0-13960 GCA_016695475.1 Suillus decipiens
TTACATGTAGTTTATATACTGTATGTAGATAGTACGGACAATCAATGAATCCGGGACCAGAGGGCTATGCACAAAGTATAACGGAAGTCTATGTGGTAAATGCGCAGCGGATCAGCAAACGCGAGTCGGATATGAAGCACAGGTAATGGATCAGTAAGCAGGACAGGAATATACACAGCTGGGACACCGGTACAGGTAGATCACCGAAAGGGGATAGAAGCAAGGATGCAGTGGACTTAGAACACAAGAAGTTGTAGCGCATCAGATGAGTGATCCGGATCGGATCTGTGGTCCGGATAGAAGCAGGATTGATCGGATCTGATCAGATCTTGGATCGGATGTATGGAATATGACACTCCGCAGTAGAAAGTGAAAGGTATGGTAAATGTCTATGCATGTTATTAGTTAGTGCTTGGTAGTCCTTTGTGTAAGTATATTGTCTCTGCATTCATGGCGAGTATCATATGTGAGTGGTGCCATGTAGGCATGATATATAGCAAATGAAAAATGATCACAGGTTGAAGCCCAGGGTAAAACAGAGAGTATCATACTTGGAATATATTATTTTCTTTGTTTTGTTATTTGTGAATGAGGGTGGTATTAGCAAGTGTCGGTATAGTTATGGGATGGTGCCATTGGGTTACTGCTGGCAGGTATATGAGCACTGGGACTGGTGCTAGTCTTCTTCTTCAATTAACTCTTTCTTCAGCAATGGAAACCTCTTGTCCTGCTTTCATACCATAATAGCACTATGCAGGTGTGCAATGGCCTGTTGTACTGTGAAACAAATATTAATGGGTTGCTAGCACACTGAGGGCAACACTTCACTTCCTGAGCCAAAACTGGGTGCTGGTGACTGGTGATAAACCTGTTAGCCATTGAAAAGACTTCAATCTAGCTAGAGTGATAGCAAACTACCCCTTAGACTAGTATATGTCAAGTGTCTACCTAGCTGCTATACTTGCTGGGCAAGAACGTTTGACCTGAGGGGTTGCTAGTTAATATACTTCATCAAGCACTGATATAAGATGCATGATACTCCTATAAGTTGATGCCAATGATAGCAGTAGTGATGCCACTGATAGCACTGTGAATTCCATGGATGCCAATGCTAAGCACCCAGTGAAAGATGAATACCAATGATGTCAGTGATACCAATGATACCGTGGGGAGTGCTAATGATGAGCGGTATGATAGCATGTACTAATAACTATGATAGTGCTATATGCCAAGGGACAGCAAAGAGCAATGGCATGATGACAATGATACCGATGCTTAGTGATGATAGCAGTGAAGATAGCATCAAGGGCGAAGGCCATCAAAGAATTATTAGAGATATTTGGATTTCAAAGAAGATGTATTTCTGTATAGCGATAGCAGTAGTGGTATGAGAATCCTGTCAAATGAGTGATATGATATAAGAAAATGATAGTAAGTGACTTCTCCTACCACTGTATGGTAGAAGGGGAGTGTCAAATGGAGGAGAAGTCAGCAGTCTTTTATCATACATCATAAGTATGCAGAATCAATAGGTGAGAGTAGTAGCAAGTATGCAAGACTAGCTGTAGTAATATGTAATGGTGGAGCCTGTACTGCAGCATGCATTCTACATGTAATAAAGCTTGTCATGGGATTAGCAGCAGTAGATGGGAATGTACTATGCACCAAATGGAACTAGTTTGGCATGGCATGGGCATTCGATGAGCATCGGCTCGTTGAATGTGGCTCAGTACTGCAGTATGGTAGTCTGGTAAGGGTGTGGTAACCTTGGTAACTGTTTATATTGATAGTATTAGGGTTAGGGGTGGTCATGCTATGCAGTATAGGGGCTAGACAATAATGGAAATGGACCTATGCAAGGCTAGCACCAGCTAGACTGTCACAATGGTCTCTACAGCGCTATTGGCAGCAATGCTACCACTATCATTGGCAACATCTTATAGCAGTATCATGCATCACATATTAGCGTTTGACAAAGTATATTCACTAGCAACCCCTCGGGTCGAACATTCTTGCCTCACAAGTATAGCAGCTAGGTAGACATTCAACATATACTAGTCTAGGGGGTAGTTTGCTATCACTCTAGCTAGATTGTAGTCTTTACACCATACTCATTATCTGTAGTCTCTTTATCCATGACTGAGGCTCATGTCTAGCTCTCACCTTCAGACAATGTCAACAACAAAAGCTTCAATTTATTATGGTGCTTCTGTTATGACTGGGGTTGGTCACGACATGACTACTCAAAAGAGAGTGGCAGTTGTTCATTATCTATACCTAAGCAAAAGAGCAAAGGTTCAGTAGATGACAAAGACAGACAAGTCTGAAAAGAGGACTAGACTGGCTGAGTCGAATACAAAGATTGTTTCAATGACTAAGACTTAGGTGTGCTAAGACTTAGCAAGATGATTCAGACAACTAGAGTTGCAAGGCTCTAGCAAAGGAGATTCCAGGTAAAACCCAGTAAGATTAAAGTAAGGAATCTACAGGTGATACACTGTGCTTAAATAGGCCAGTATGTGCACACAGACCAAGACCATAACAAGAAGGTAAGTAGAGAGATGAACACAGAAGGCATGAGTGTATGATGATACAATAAAGCAAAAGAGGTAAAGTATGACATGGCAAAACCATGTAGGTACAATGACCAGTGCATAGACTGTATCATGAGACAGGCAGTCCATGAATGTACAGGTTATGTAATCAAAGGGAAAATGTATAGGGGCATGTATGATTGAAACAGCTTCCTGGATGTGTGATGCTATCATGGAATGTCAAGCTACAGACCATCGCACACATGATCCTCATCAAGATCTCTCTGCATACCTTACTTCACCATTGGAGGAGACAAATGATGTTGTGGTGTGGTGGGATGTAAGTTAGCCCTTGAATTCATTGTTTCCCACTTACATTCTTGATCAGTTACATTCACTGCAATATCCAACACTAGCTCATGTTGCACATGATTACCTGCCCATTCAAGGCAGTGCAGTTCCATTGGAACATGCTTTCTCCAGTGTGGGGATCACATCTACTCTATGCTGCAATGCCCTTGCACCATCCACATTCTCTGCACTACAATTGATGAAGGCAGCCTATAAGAATGGTCATGTGTCAGCAGCAGTAGAGGCAGAAGGGCATGCAGCTGGTATGTAGTTAGCCTAGCTACCCAATGTCATGTAGATATATTGTGAATGTTTTTTTTGCTGCTTGAAAAATTTAGGGTTCAGTTCACATTTGGACTGCAAAAAAACTAAACCAGACCATCAAGAATGGTTCTTGATGGTCTAGTTCTGGGTTTGACAATTTCGTAGAACTGGACCATGGACCAGTTCTTGGTTCTCATTCAGGGCCCTCTGAACTGGTGTAAAGACTACAATCTAGCTAGGCTGATAGCGAACTACCCCCTAGACTAGTATATGTCAAGAGCTTGCCTAGCTGCTATACTTGCAGTGCAAGAACGTTCAACCCAAGGGGGATGCTAATTGGATATAGTCTGAGTTGCCTAATATAGCGTGATAGAGGCCAATGATAGCAAGAAAGTTGCCAAAGTTGCCAAGATGGTTTCCAAGAGTAGTGTGATTGAACCGAAGGTGCACATGGCATGGGAAAATATTAATAAGCAGCAGTAGAGCGGTATAGCAAAGGTATTGCATGCAGCAGGATAAGGATTTATTATGATTTTTGGATAATGATTGTATTTCAGATAAGGATCAATAACTATACCAAAAGGTAATAGTGACTTCTCCTACTGAGTATACAGTAGAAGGGTAGTGAAGTATCAGTTTCAGTAGGTAGGAATTTATATACCTAAGTAATAGTGACGGAGATGGAAGGGATAGGAAAACCATGCAGTAGACATGTAATAAGGATGTACTACATGTTACAAAACATAAGGCAAGGAAATTTACATACCAGCACAGCTAGGTGGACATAGGACAGAATGGAATTCTTGAGCCTTTGGGTTGCCTAATGGGTCTCGGCAAGTCACAGGAGCTGCATGCAGCATGGGAAAGTTGCCATAGGGTGGCCACTAAGCTGCAGTGAGGCTGCTGGAGCTCGGAACAGAGCCAGAGATAGGGGTAATGCAGGTCAAATGAGCTTGGTAAGGGATGGAGAGGCTGAGGGGTATGGATAATGATAGGAAAATACTTCGGGCTTGATACCTATATGAAATAGGGTCATACAAGCCTATAGTGAGTTTGACTGGTACACTGGACCAAACCAGACCACAGCAGCACTAATCTAGAGTTGTCTTCTTCTGCTTGCAAACAGGGGCAGCTACACCAGACTCAACAACCAATGAGCTTGAAGAAGAAGCATTCACACTTCCCTTGTCACCAGCCAAAATAGCTGTACTAGCCATTAGGGCCACCTTTCCACCTCCAGGTTTCTTTATAAGGTGTTGCAGTGCCTCATGACAAGTCTCTTGGGGACAATTGCTGCATTTTATGACATCCATGAGGTGTTCAAAAGGGTTATTATTACATGCATTGATGCAGGCATTACAATAGTTGCAGGTCCACCGGTATCTGTTGGACTTGGCAGAAGTAGCATCCCCCTTTTTGAAGTTGTCTCTGATGAGGGTGTTCAGAGGCTGGCCCCCAGACTTGGTAGCCATTGTAGAGAGCTTTAAAATGCTTTGATTCATGCTATCATACACTGAAATGGTACATCAAACTATATAGTAAATCTTCCCATAGTTCTGTAGGTGCAGGAGTTCTACCACATTCTGCCCAGGAGGTCTGCCATCTGCCTGGCAGTGCCTGCCATGTGGCAGAATGGCAAAGTTCTGCCCACAACACTAGTGCCAGTCAGGATTGAAAAATTGCTCCTATGTGTCATATTCCATACATCCAATCTCAGATCTGATCTGATCCGATTGATCCTGCTTCTATCCAGACCACAGATCCGATCTGGATCAAACATCCAAGAGCCAGCTTCTTGTGTTCTAAGTCCACTGTGCATACTTGCTTCTATCCCCTTTTGGTGATCTACTGGTACCGGTGTCCCAGCTGTGTATATTCCTGTCCTGCTCACTGATCCATTACCTGTGCTTCATATCCAACTCATGTTTGCTGATCTGCTGCGCATTTACTAATAGACTTTTGTTATACTTTGTGCATAGCTCTCCGGTTCTGGACTCACTGATTATCTGTACTATCTGCCTACAGTATATAAACTACATGTACAACTCTAGAGAACCTTAGTTCGAATATCATCTTAGATTCTGCTCATTCCATTCATCCAAACCTGATCCTCTTCCAGCTCTAAGTATCTTCCGAGACTTAGGATTGATTCCTATAGTCTACATTTCCGACTCTACCTCCAGTAGTCTATATCCATTAGTTTCTAGTATGGACCTCATCTGCTACTAGCCTTATACCTTGAATCCATCCATGCACTCCAGATACCCTCCAGACATACTCTTTCCATCCATACATTTTGGATATACTTTGGACGTGCCATATCCGATACCTTCAGACCTTCGCATCCACTACACAAGCACTTCCAGATCCTCGGACGTAGATTGCTCCTCTGAAATAAAGGGTAGTACTTGGGAAAGGGGCACAGTGCACGAACTGAGGCCAAAGCCCTTCAGATCTCTCACCTATTGAGTACGGTCTTAACACCATGGCTCCACTGGATCATTGTTATGTGAAATCAAATTCAATGATCCAACAGAGCCACAGGAGCAATTTTTCAATCCTGATTGCTGCCCAACAGTAAAATGTCCTCACTGTGGGAGATCATGTTCATGTGCCTGATCAACCAAACCTCCAACAGAATGCTTAGTCCTTTCTTATTTCTCACTTGAAGTTGTACTATAGTCTATAGAGCACTGTCCAATATTAGTCCCACTCAAGTTGTGTCTAGCCAATTTCTTGAATCAATTACAGCTACTTTCATATCAATAGGCCAAATTTCATTTTTTTCCCTTCACCACTTTTGTTTAGTTGTGGAGCCTGTACAAACAAAAGGGTCCCAATATTAGGGCGCACGAAGTACCCAAAAATGGCCACCAATGCTCTGCCTGACACAATTGTAGTACTCTTGAGACTTGCCACCATTCCTGGAAACCACCACCACATTCTAGCAGCTGTGAAATGGCAATGGGTGACCATGTCTGCTCATATGGCATCTAGTAGTACAGCACGAGCTACTCACACAACAGCATTAGCAAAAAGGTCTCAAATCCTTCTAAGGCCTCACCAGTAGTAGTAACAGGTGTATTATTATTAAGGGAGTGCATCATAGAAAGGACGAGCTTGGTTAGGCAATAAAAGCTTCATAGTATGGAGCTATAAAAGACACCAAGTAAAGGAGGACGAGAGATTAGATGGTAATATCCACATCACCAATAAAACAGTATTCAAACCAGGTGGGAGATAGCGCTATAGCCTATCAGGGTCGCGGATACTACGCAAGATGATATCAAGGTTGACTCAGGCGGCATGGTAACGCGACGATGTTGAACGCTGGGAAAATGAAACTATGTCAAAAGTAAATCAACAGTGCCAAAGTGCGACCCAGCCTGTGTGGTGGAAAAAGAGCAAGTAGACATGTATTTTGCAGGGTCTGTGGCACCAGAGACAGTTATCGAATAATGTTGGGAAGCTCAACAATATCTGCGTGATAATTTTCAAAAAAATTAAATTCCAGGCAAGCAAGAAAAGTTATAGTGAAAGATGAACTCAAGCATACCTGTCATCCAACAGCCTCATATTCTTCTTTCATCACACCTCTTATTCGCCATCTTAGCCTTCACGACTTCCGCTCTGCCAGAACATCTGTCAGTGTATCACTTTCTCAGTAAGATCACCAAGGTAGAATGTTGCACGGTCATACTTAGCAAATGGCACATCGTATAAAAGTCAGGCAGGGAGGTTGGAAGTGTGTAGAGTGGGTAGTGATAAAGGGATAATACGAAAAGATTGACCTTGACGCAAAGACATAATATTATTAGTACATGTGGGTAAAGAGAATGGACAAAGAACGAACACGGAGACACAGGACTTACATTTGGAATATACAACCTGTCAAATCATCATGCCACCTTGTTCCTGCGCTGTCTCGACCAGTCTGTCGTGTGTACCCACCCGCACTGATAAATGCCCCGTTCTTGCCCTCCTTGCACCGAAACTCACGTAGAAAGTCGTTGCTACTCTGCAGCGTCCACATCGGTGGTTCCACCAATAAGCGTTAATCTGGTGTAAAACGAGGAACAGAGACAGAACGTGCCTTAATTAAATAGACTCTACGAACTTAACATAATGCCAACCCTCTCGGCGCCAAGCTCCTTTACAAGCGCATCCACGACCTCAATCGCAGACCTTGCTCGCCTCTCAATAATCCCACCCCAGTCGTCCTCTCGAATATTAGTCACCTCTTGCAAGAACTGGTCGACGAGATATCCATTTGCACCATGTATTTCAACGCCATCGAGACCTGCTGCGATAACATTTCTGGACCAGTGGCAAACACCGACATCGCGACTTGAACTGATGATGGATATGGGGTCCACCTGGTGATCCTTAGTCTTCAGTCGGAGGAACCGGAGTGCGCTATAAGGAGATCTAGCATTGCTTGTCCAATGCCACACCAAGCGTTTCTGAATTGATGGGGTCGGGAGGCGTGTTGCAGGGAGATGAAGGTTCTTCACGGTAACCATAGACTTGCTAATCGGATGCAATACAGAGATGAAGGCGATGTATCTCACTCAGTCTTCACGATCCTTGAGCGTCCTTTCGAACCTGGGGGGTGGGGCTTCTACGGCGTGATTTGACATAGTTCTGGGTTTCAATCAGCAAAAAATATTGCAGCAGAGCAGATACTTACATGATGCATCATGGTGTTGGGTTGGTGGCGAGCGATAGGAATTGTACCACTTACAAATATGTATATGTCATCACCATGGCATACTAAGGCAAGCAATCTGAAGTTATGAGATAAGATACAGACGCAAGGGTGCTTTTCTTTGAGAGGAAATCATTCAAAGTTGTTTTCCTGCGTGTGTCATTGACTCATCAATACTGCCCTTCGCTAGGACATTATGTCTGGCGCAACATCTCTGCGGGCATTTTGAATGATCCATGCACATGTCAGTTATTGACAGTTTTATCGTCGCATTCTTGCCATTTTCCCGAGATTATAGGTGCCCTGCCTAGTATACTGCCTTTATCGACACAGAGATAAAACCATACCTTCAAGAGTTTCACTGCCGCCGCAACTTGAAGGAACTCGAATGCAGTAAGACTTCGATGGCGTCAAAATCCTAAGTGCGAATATATACACCATCGACACATTTAACATGCAGGTTGCAGGTGATACGAGTCCTGAGGCCTGAGGAACGACTGGGGTGTTAGATGCATGATGAAGTTCAATTATGTAATTCCCTGTTGGGATGCGCTCGTCAAAGAAGGCGTCACTGACTCATGCAAACAGAATCTACTTAATTCTCATGATTACGTGCACTGTACAATCACTGTTAAACCCGGCGTGAACTGAAACCCGCAGAAACTCTAATTCAAGTAAATAAATATAAAAGATTATACATAAGACGGCCACTAGTATCCATCAACTACGCCCGCACCAATCCCAGATTGCCTTGTTGCAACCTCACCACGAACCCATTCAGTTCCTCAGTCTCCAGATTATTCACATTGTGCTCCTGATGTATCACTCTTCGCCCGTTGATTTGGTCCAGAGCCAGCTTCAGCTCTTCCTCAGCCCCAGACAACTCCTCGTCGCTTTTTGGACTCGTGTGATTGAAAGTCTTCGAGATAATGCTTTGAATAGCCTGAGGATCCATCAGCGGCGCCGAAGCATCGAACACTTCCTTCGGGAGAACTTCTTTCGAAGCCGCCGTAACGCTGTCAGGCGTCGTGGGGTTGAAGCACTTGCCGCAGAACTCCAGCGCATTCTGAAGCTCTTCCGCACTCAACCGGCTCCCCATCTCCGATGCACCCTGGATGACTGTATGACAGAAACAACAGTCAGCATCTTTGACATCGCCAATACCATGCAATCATAGCAGTACCTGGTCGAATAGCAGCGAATGCCCGATCATAATTATCCTCGTCGATGTCGTTCAGGATGTCGAGCTTCGTCGATCGTATTTGTTGATAGGCACTCATCACCACGATCTGGAATCTATCCAATGCGCACGGCACCGTGATCAGGAAGAGCGAATGAATCCATCTACCGATAGACGAACCTCGTGT
Source organism: Suillus decipiens (assembly GCA_016695475.1). Classification (NCBI taxonomy): domain Eukaryota; kingdom Fungi; phylum Basidiomycota; class Agaricomycetes; order Boletales; family Suillaceae; genus Suillus; species Suillus decipiens. The sequence goes on from MU173000.1 coordinate 9,225, forward strand.
AACTCAACGAAAACCTCTTAGTGTGCCACGCAGCCGCATCGACCTCTGAACAATCTCCTCGGATCGAGGCGCATATAGATACCGTCGCAGATAGCGCGGAGGTCATCGCGAGGTGTATCCCGGAGGAGAAGAACGGATCTATGAACGCTACAGGGGGACTAGGATCAGTTCCATCACATAGACAAGGAAGACGTTCAGGTTCGTACCACCAGCGTCCCCGACCACGCGAAAGCCAGGTCCTCCGTAGCTCGAAGCGGAGTAGCTGAAGTCGGACGCCGATCGTATCAATGGTTCGAGCTGCCCGGGCTGTCCCCCAACAACCTCCTTCTGCACTAGCTCTGCGGATCCAAGGAGCTCGATCAGTCCTGGGGCAAGGGCCGCAGAAAGCCTATAGCGCTCTTCCATAGAACTGCCTTTCAAGCCACGGACCCTCTCGTTGTACATCTCTTGATTCATGACGACGCCGACGGAAGTCGTTCCATCGTGCAGAGGAATAAACCAAGCCCAGCCGGACTCGTCTGGTGCACATTTGCTCGATCAACACACCATCACCGCCGACAACACGATACGCACCGCTCAGCGTCTCGAACCAGGGGGCACCCTCCCTCGTGGTGTTCAGGCCGTATGAACCGGCTCCTTTCCAGTAACCCCATAGAGCGACGTTCTTCAACGACGCATTGAAATGACGGTTGCGCAAGTGTTTGGTCGACATCAGTCCCGCCCGACCGGATGCATCCACAAGATAGTCGAATGTAATCTCTCCGGCCTCTCCATCTGCGGAGCGCAGCCATTCGGCAGCCACGGGCCTGGAGGACTCGGTCGTAGAGAAGCGGAGGGATTTCACGCTCGTCTGTTCAAACACCTTTGCTCCGCAGGACGCCGAATGGTCGAGCAACAACTTGTCGAATTCCGAGCGCACCTAGCCGGAGCATTAGCTTTCGAGAAGGGAAAAGACACCAAGCACATACCACATTCCACACCGAGTTGAAGTGCCCGAGCCCAGCAAAGTCCGTGTCTGGAAGCAGGTGAGCGCCCGTTCGGCTAATTGCCATCATCACTCACATCCTTCCCGTTTGAATTGATTGAACTTGATCGCAGCTCCGGGCTATCGACGACGACGCATCATTGGGTGTTACTATTCGAGAACACATCGGTCGCACCTTGTTCTGGAAACCCATGTCGACCACTTTTTTCTCCACGTCGATGAACTTGAGATAGTGACGAACTGAAGGAATCAAGCTCTCCCCGATGTGATACCTGCACGACAATGGTTAAAGCGGACGGCCGAATACTTTGGACGAGTCTATTACCGAGGGAACTGGGCAGCCTCCAACAAGACGACGTCTAAGCCTTCCCTGGCAAGGGCCGAAGCAGCAAAACTGCCAGCGGGACCTCCGCCGATGACAAGGATTTGAGCGTGCTAGGACGGAAGTCAGTCTTGCTATGGAATCTGCTCGAAATGACCGACCTTTGGTATTTGTGAGGACATGTCGAATGCTGCTGGGCGTGTATGAGAAGTTGAGAATGTTCATCGATGCTCTGAGCTTGAGGTTTTATACTGAACGCGTCTGAACGCATTAGGTCAAGCCTCGGCCAGTGCTAGGGAGGGCGACTCTCACCACCCAGGTGAGACTAGTGCAATCGCGTTGCTCACCTACGAGAAGGCAGTGAAAACTCTGTCTAAGGCGGCACCTGATGATACCAGATACCAGCGGTGGATTTTCATCAGTAGAAGTAGCCTAGTGGTATTTCGTTGCTGTTTTTCTTGATGCGATACAGCCACAGCACAGAGAAGGATTGCATGCGCAGCAGTCTAAGCGAGAAACTAACATCGATCGGATTTTGAAAAGTCGCTGAACTCTGTTGGTCTTCATGAAGCTTATCCACCGGTAATCAGGCTAATTAGACTCAGTCGGCCTGATGGCGGATCTAGTTAGACTGGCTTTTAGTCGTAGCCACCCAAATCACAGAAAACCTATATCATTCAAATCTGCAGGAACACAATTGGACAAAAACGCATTTGTAATGTTTCTGACCACTCTACTCTTGTATCCATGATTCAACCTGTTCACAAATCATTGACATAGCATATATACTTGCTTTTCATGAAAAAGATCAGGTCAAAATGAGCCGGAGATCGTGTCTATACTTGATATTTCTACTGATACTATCTCTGGCCCAGAGTTGCAAAATGTTCCGACCAGTTTTTCATAACACAACAACTACACAACAGGAAACAGTTGGATCACGTATGGTTTAGTATAGACTCTAAAGCTATGTCAAAAAAATGAAGAAATCTGTCATGACTACGTTGCCAGAGAGAAGCCGGTGCGAAACAGTGTAGAGTTGCAAATTTTCTCATCTGCGTAGAAGTCGTGGTGACTGCCGTTTTAACTGTCCGACGAACGAAACTGGGGCATTTGACAAGCGCTATCAAGGATTCCGAGGGCTTTGTAAAGCACTGTATCTCTAATGCATAAGTATGTGTATGTACTGTAAGGTATTAACTAGATAGATACAATATATTGAATATGCTGCAGGAAAGATTATAGAGGTGGTGACTAGTGCTGACTAGCGGCGGTCAAGTAAGCTGAAAAATAATGTACGCTGGAACTGAATGCTTGGGAGAATATTGCAGGAAGACGGTCCTGCATGTAATGAAGAATTGGAATGACTACTAATATCAAGACGAGGACGTGTGGCAGAGGGGACATTCTGAACGGTTTCATCAGACGGGCCTTCATTGAAGGACCGTTTTTGTCCGGTGCGAGAGCGGCCAGTAAAAAGGCCAGCAAAGCGTTCGTCAGTCTTGAGTTCTGGATGCGACTCAAAGTATTCTTTGATAGCTTTCAAGAGCTCTGGTTTGGTCCCTGCAGTAAAAATTTGAAGGGCGCCTGCAATGTTAATAAGGTCATCCTTGTTCTTGGTGGAAAAAGAGCCTGTAAGAAGCATGCAGAATAGCACAGGCATGTTGAATCTTATCTTCAAGCTCTTGAGAAAATTTGGAAGGTCGGTTTCTCTTTGGCATGCGACCTGCGCTGCAAGCCTAACTTCACAGATCAGTGTGTGTGCGTGCGCAGGTGTTAGCCGAGTTGCCGAGCGGTGCTTTGCAACTCCGAACACAAGCGCTTACACCTCCTGTCACGTTTTGCATCTCGAGAGTACAACATTTATAGCTCCCTACATATATCAGCTTTCATGTCAAAAAAAATTAGAGTAGTGTTAGAAGGCAATGCAAAACCACTAGTAAAATTTCTGAATTTTTTGGTACATGTAATGGCTCTCTTCTGATAGATTAGCACAGAAGGTGCATGTTCTGCACTGTATTTCGCTGCCGCGAGCACTTCCAGTTCGTTTTTCATAGAATAAAAAATACATCTAGCAAGCTATATACTGATTATCCTCGGGAATTATTGTGCAAAGGAAATGAGTGGAAAATGAGTGTACTACGTTGTGATTTGCAACTCTGGGCCAAAGATAGTAAGGAGCGCCCCCATTTCAAATATATTCAGTATCATGTATCTAGGGGTACTATGGGTGCCAGGGGTCTTGTACATGCCTCAAGGTACTACTAGTACATTAGCTCCGATGTTTTAGCGTGGATTCTTCCCATTCCATCACACTTCATCCCTTGTGCTTCAAGTTGGTTTTGGTCTAGTACCTCTCATCTCGTAGGTACCAATCCACCGCATGCACTGACCTGCAACCCGCCGCACATGGTAGTGGTTACCACCAACTTTAGCTGACCTTGTCAAGCAACCAAGCCCTCGTTGTGCAAGACACAACGTCTACCATGTTGTCAAAGGTAAGTTTTTAAGTCGCTCATTATCCGTCTTAAATGGCCTCCACTTAGTTTCTGCAACTCTGGTATTTTAGCGAGATCGCCGAGACTCTCCGTCGAAAATGATGGTTTTTGGTTCATATGACAATAATAGTCCATTCTGGCACTCATCACTCAGGCTGCTTAGTGGTATAAATCCTGCTAGCGAGCGATTTCGATGAGTCGTTGCATCAATCATCGATTCACCCCCAACATGTCTGACTCAAACCCTAATTCTTCAAGCCAGAGTCCTTGCGTTAACATATATTTTACATACATGCTTGTGGGTCAGCCCATCCCTATATAGTATTCGTTCAATGGTAGCAGGTGACACCTCAATATCCCTCGCCTGCTGTAGAGCACTTTGTAGTTCAGAACCTCAGATAGAAACATATAAGGAGTGTGCTCGACACATGAAATAAGGTGCTGTAACAACTAAGGTGTTAAATTTAATATACTTTTCTGCCTCCACTTACTGTAATGTCCTGTGCTGCAATTAGATGAGGACGAGTTTCCAGCGGTTTTCGAGCCTGTGAGTCGTGACGATGGCTGTATCCTGTCATTTGTGCTATAGCCTTCAATGTCATGCCATGTATGGATATAATACGCCCTGCTGCTTCACAGCATCTGATATATGATGTCGACGATTTCCGTGCATAATGATGGTCGTTATACTAGTGGTATTCCACATGTAAGTTACAAAGGAAGCTAGTGTGCGTCTCTGTTTGGTGTTGCTCCTATCAATATGAAAATCTAACTACATAGACTCGCCATCAGGTCCAGTCTAATTTAGCCTGGTTACTCATGAAGACCAACAGAGTTCAGCGACTTTTCAAAATCCGATCGATGTTAGTTTCTCGCTTAGACTGCTGCGCATGCAATCCTTCTCTGTGCTGTGGCTGTATCGCATCAAGAA
>MU173000.1:13970-59853 GCA_016695475.1 Suillus decipiens
GAGTAGAGTGGTCAGAAACATTACAAATGCGTTTTTGTCCAATTGTGTTCCTGCAGATTTTGATGATATAGGTTTTCTGTGATTTGGGTGGCTACGACTAAAAGCCAGTCTAACTAGATCCGCCATCAGGCCGACTGAGTCTAATTAGCCTGATTACCGGTGGATAAGCTTCATGAAGACCAACAGAGTTCAGCGACTTTTCAAAATCCGATCGATGTTAGTTTCTCGCTTAGACTGCTGCGCATGCAATCCTTCTCTGTGCTGTGGCTGTATCGCATCAAGAAAAACAGCAACGAAATACCACTAGGCTACTTCTACTGATGAAAATCCACCGCTGGTATCTGGTATCATCAGGTGCCGCCTTAGACAGAGTTTTCACTGCCTTCTCGTAGGTGAGCAACGCGATTGCACTAGTCTCACCTGGGTGGTGAGAGTCGCCCTCCCTAGCACTGGCCGAGGCTTGACCTAATGCGTTCAGACGCGTTCAGTATAAAACCTCAAGCTCAGAGCATCGATGAACATTCTCAACTTCTCATACACGCCCAGCAGCATTCGACATGTCCTCACAAATACCAAAGGTCGGTCATTTCGAGCAGATTCCATAGCAAGACTGACTTCCGTCCTAGCACGCTCAAATCCTTGTCATCGGCGGAGGTCCCGCTGGCAGTTTTGCTGCTTCGGCCCTTGCCAGGGAAGGCTTAGACGTCGTCTTGTTGGAGGCTGCCCAGTTCCCTCGGTAATAGACTCGTCCAAAGTATTCGGCCGTCCGCTTTAACCATTGTCGTGCAGGTATCACATCGGGGAGAGCTTGATTCCTTCAGTTCGTCACTATCTCAAGTTCATCGACGTGGAGAAAAAAGTGGTCGACATGGGTTTCCAGAACAAGGTGCGACCGATGTGTTCTCGAATAGTAACACCCAATGATGCGTCGTCGTCGATAGCCCGGAGCTGCGATCAAGTTCAATCAATTCAAACGGGAAGGATGTGAGTGATGATGGCAATTAGCCGAACGGGCGCTCACCTGCTTCCAGACACGGACTTTGCTGGGCTCGGGCACTTCAACTCGGTGTGGAACGTAGTATGTGCTTGATGTCTTTTCCCTTCTCGAAAGCTAATGCTCCGGCTAGGTGCGCTCGGAATTCGACAAGTTGTTGCTCGACCATTCGGCGTCCTGCGGAGCAAAGGTGTTTGAACAGACGAGCGTGAAATCCCTCCGCTTCTCTACGACCGAGTCCTCCAGGCCCGTGGCTGCCGAATGGCTGCGCTCCGCAGATGGAGAGGCCGGAGAGATTACATTCGACTATCTTGTGGATGCATCCGGTCGGGCGGGACTGATGTCGACCAAACACTTGCGCAACCGTCATTTCAATGCGTCGTTGAAGAACGTCGCTCTATGGGGTTACTGGAAAGGAGCCGGTTCATACGGCCTGAACACCACGAGGGAGGGTGCCCCCTGGTTCGAGACGCTGAGCGGTGCGTATCGTGTTGTCGGCGGTGATGGTGTGTTGATCGAGCAAATGTGCAACAGACGAGTCCGGCTGGGCTTGGTTTATTCCTCTGCACGATGGAACGACTTCCGTCGGCGTCGTCATGAATCAAGAGATGTACAACGAGAGGGTCCGTGGCTTGAAAGGCAGTTCTATGGAAGAACGCTATAAGCTTTCTGCGGCCCTCGCCCCAGGACTGATCGACCTCCTTGGATCCGCAAAGCTAGTGCAGAAGGAGGTTGTTGGCGGACAGCCCGGGCAGCTCGAACCATTGATACGATCGGCGTCCGACTTCAGCTACTCCGCTTCGAGCTACGGAGGACCTGGCTTTCGCGTGGTCGGGGACGCTGGTGGTACGAACCTGAACGTCTTCCTTGTCTATGTGATGGAACTGATCCTAGTCCCCCTGTAGCGTTCATAGATCCGTTCTTCTCCTCCGGGATACACCTCGCGATGACCTCCGCGCTATCTGCGACGGTATCTATATGCGCCTCGATCCGAGGAGATTGTTCAGAGGTCGATGCGGCTGCGTGGCACACTAAGAGGTTTTCGTTGAGTTACACGAGGTTCGTCTATCGGTAGAAGGATTCATTCGCTCTTCCTGATCACGGTGCCGTGCGCATTGGATAGATTCCAGATCGTGGTGATGAGTGCCTATCAACAAATACGATCGACGAAGCTCGACATCCTGAACGACATCGACGAGGATAATTATGATCGGGCATTCGCTGCTATTCGACCAGGTACTGCTATGACTGCACAGTATTGGCGATGTCAAAGATGCTGACTGTTGTTTCTGTCATACAGTCATCCAGGGTGCATCGGAGATGGGGAGCCGGTTGAGTGCGGAAGAGCTTCAGAATGCGCTGGAGTTCTGCGGCAAGTGCTTCAACCCCACGACGCCTGACAGCGTTACGGCGGCTTCGAAAGAAGTTCTCCCGAAGGAAGTGTTCGATGCTTCGGCGCCGCTGATGGATCCTCAGGCTATTCAAAGCATTATCTCGAAGACTTTCAATCACACGAGTCCAAAAAGCGACGAGGAGTTGTCTGGGGCTGAGGAAGAGCTGAAGCTGGCTCTGGACCAAATCAACGGGCGAAGAGTGATACATCAGGAGCACAATGTGAATAATCTGGAGACTGAGGAACTGAATGGGTTCGTGGTGAGGTTGCAACAAGGCAATCTGGGATTGGTGCGGGCGTAGTTGATGGATACTAGTGGCCGTCTTATGTATAATCTTTTATATTTATTTACTTGAATTAGAGTTTCTGCGGGTTTCAGTTCACGCCGGGTTTAACAGTGATTGTACAGTGCACGTAATCATGAGAATTAAGTAGATTCTGTTTGCATGAGTCAGTGACGCCTTCTTTGACGAGCGCATCCCAACAGGGAATTACATAATTGAACTTCATCATGCATCTAACACCCCAGTCGTTCCTCTGAAGCTTTTATTGCCTGACCAAGCTCGTCCTTTCTATGATGCACTCCCTTAATAATAATACACCCGTTACTACTACTGGTTGATTGGACCATATTTATTCCAAGCGAGGATGAAGCTGCTAATCCTAATCCGACACAAATCCGACGTGTCGTAAATTTTGAAACGAAGGCTTCGTTTTGTCTACGAAGTGCTGCAGATACTTTTCCAAAGAATTTTACCACGTCCGAGTCCGACTTGCTAACCCAAGAAATTCAATCTGTTTGTATGTATACGATTGGATTTATGTAAGTAAGGTACGTTTTTGAAAACTTTTCTTTAAGTCCTTCGTCCGCTCATACCGTGTTGCCAGTTGGACAGGTCAAGCTTGAAGCTTGGAGTACCTTTGAAACCAAGCGGCCAGGACCTGTGGTAAGTCTCAAATGAGCTTATCATGCGACCCTAATGGTGTCACCATGTTCCGCTCTCAGCTGGTGCGTGATCTAGTCTCTCATTTTTCAAGCTTCTCGGGGTGACATTGATGGTGCTACGGTCATGTCCCGCTTTTAGTTGGTGTGTGATCTTCACTGGTACGAGGTGTTGTGAGTTGGTTGCTGTCTATGATATATATATATATTCTTTTTTGTATCCTTTATTGTTTGTTGGGGCGAAGCCCTATGTTAGACAGTACATCTGTCTATGATATGGATACTTATGATCACCTTCTCCTTGTATATGTGCTTGTTTTGCTGCTCCATGTACAATTTCATCTCCCAAGGGTCACACAACACACCACCTACTATTCTCAGATTCATCCTACTTTCCACTTTGCCTAACATTGACACACCATTTGTCACACTTCAATTGGTCTGTTCTTCCTGTCATGAATTTTTCTCCTCTAATATGTTCACCAAAAACACAGGATATCTGCCTGAGTTGTTGCATAGCTATTGTTTTTTCCTGATCTTACTGCCTGCAGAAACCAGTGCACCATGAAGATACCAGTACTAGCTGAGTATTCTTATCTTCCTTTTTCTGTTCAAGTTTGAGTCATTTGCTGGCTGATGGTCTTGATTTGTAAAAGTACTAGGAGTGCTGCTAGGGTGGTGTTGTAGTTTTGTGCCCCATATATTGTTGTAAAGACTACAATCTAACTAGAGTGATAGTGAACTACCCCCTAGACTAGTATATGTTGAGTGTCTACCTAGCTGCTATACTTGCAAGGCAAGAACATTTGACCTGAGGGGTTACTAGTGAATGTACTTTGTCAAATGCTGATATAAGATGTGTGATACTCCTATAAGGTGATGCTGATGATAGTGGTAGCGTTGCTGCTGATAGTGCTGTGAATACCATGGATGTCAATGCTAAGCATGCTGAGTGTGATGGATACAGGTGATGCTGAAGATACCAATGGTACTGATAGTAGCACTAGTGATGAGCAGTATGATAGCATGTGTTGATAACTATAATAGCACTGTGTGCTGAGAGACAACAACAAGCAATGACATTATAACAATGATACCAATGCTTAAGCAGTGATAGCAGTGAGGATGATGAGTATAGCGATGATAGCATAGATAGCAACATGTGTAGTGGGATGGCAAAGACCATTGAAGAATTCAGAGAGGATATGTTATTTCAAAGAAAATGTATTTCTGTATAGCGATAGCAGTAGTGGTATGGGAATCCCGTCAAATGAGTGATATGATATAAGAAAATGATAGTAAGTGACTTCTTCTTCTACCACTGTACAGTAGAAGGGGAGTGTTGAATGGAGGAGAAGTCAGCAGTCTTTCATCATACATCATAAATACACAGAATTGATAGGCAAGAGTAGTAGCGAGTACATGAGACTTAGCCATAGTAATATGTAATGGTGCAGCATGTGCTGCAGCATGTGTTCTACATGCAATAAAGCTTGCCATGGGATTAGCAGCAGTAGATGGGAATATACTATGCACCAAATGGAACTAGTTGGCATGGCATGGGCATTCAATGGGCATCGGCTCATTGAATGTGGTTTAGTACTACAGCATGGTAGTCTGGCAAGGGTGCATAAACCTCAGCAACTGTATATATCAATAGTGTTAAGGTTAGGGGTGGTTGCACTATGCAGTATAGGGGTTAGACAATAATGGAAATAGACCTATGCAAGGCCAGTGCCAGTGTTATATTCCATACATCTGATCTCAGATCCAATCAGATTTGATCGATCCTGCTTCTATTCAGACAACAGATCCGATCCAGATCACCCATCTGAGTGCCCCAGCTTCTTGTGTACTAAGTCCACTGTGCATGCTGGCTTCTATCCCCTTTTGGTGATCTACCTGCACCAGTGTCCTGGCTGTGTATATTCCTGTCCTGCTTACTGATCCATTACCTATGCTTCATATCTGACTCGTGTTTGCTGATCTGCTGCGCATTTACTAATAGACTTCCGTTATACTTTGTGCATAGCCCTCCGGTTCCGGATTTGCTGATTGTCCATACTATCTACCTACAGTATATAAACTACATGTACAACTCTAGAGAACCTTAGTTTGAATATCATCTTAGATTCTGCTCATTCCGTTCATCCAAATCCAGTCCACTTCCAACTCTAAGTATCTTCCGAGACTTAGGATTGATTCCTATAGTCTACATTTCCGACTCTACCTCCAGTAGTCTATATCCATTAGTTTCTAGTATGGACCTCATCCGCTACTAGCCTTATACCTCAAATCCATCCATACGCTTCGGATACCCTCCGGACATACTCTTTTCATCCATACATTTCGGATATACCCTGGACGTGCCATATCTGATACCTTCGGACCTTCAGATCTGCTACGCAAGCACATCTGGATCCTCAGACGAAGGTTACTCTTCTGAAATAAAGGGTAGTACTCGGGAAAGGGGCACAGTGCACGAACTGAGGCCAAAGCCCTTCAAATCTCTCACCTATTGAGTACAGTCTTAACAGCCAGCTGGACTGTCACAGCAGATACCCAGAAGTGTAGGAATCCTGGCATTCATAACCAGACTCTATTCTGAGTCAAATATAATTGTATTCTCATAGAGTTCTGATGTAATCCTGATATTGGTCTACATCCTAGTATTTATTTCTGTGCACCTCTGCAATCTCAATCTTCCCAGCATTGGATAATGGTCTGAGTTGAAATTGAGGATCTCTCACACTTTGGAATCTATGTCATTTGCTAACCCTGTTTACATGTACCCTTTCTAGATCTGATCAGTTTCTCACTTCCACAGTGATTGACAATCTCAAGATTTACTAGTGATCTCATAACACTGTGAGGGTTGTTGTAGAAGACTCACTTATCTGCATCAAGGGCTGGGATGCAGGTTAAAGAATGACATTGCTGATGCATTTAATCTAAAAATAAATCTTCTGGCATGCTCAGGGCAGAGCTGCCACTATGGATATGCATCTGGCTTGTGGAGTGCCCCTCCATTACACACATTGATTTAATTCCCCGGCTTGCAGTTCAAATCTGTATTTGCTATTGTGGACGTCTCTCTTGCCTGTCAAAAAAGTAGTCACTGGGATTTAGTAATATTCAATTTTTCTTGGCTGGATATTTTTGACAAGTGTCAGGGGAAATGGAAATGAAGATCCATGAGGTGAGTAATGCTCATAACAATTATCAAGCCAAAGGTCTCAGTGACCAAGGAATTTTGGGTGGTGAGTCAAAGTCAAACTGATAATCGCCTCTTTACAAACATCAGAATTTCTACAGAAGAACCTGCACCATTTATGTACTATGTATAATGAGACATTAGACGTAAGAAACTGATAAAGTTCCTTCTGGAGTTGGGGAACTCTAAGAAAAAAGTGAGTTTGCATCAGGACACTACATATTAAATACTTATTTTTTAAGGCATAGGCATGGTCCAAGTGATTATAAATACAGCTGCCAAGGAAACACAAGGATACCAGCCAAAAGCCTTCTAATCAGCATGCTTGTCCCCCATGATGGGCCTGCTGCTAGGGAATTAGACTGCACCAAGATCTTCATACCTAACACAAACTCAAGATGGCCATGGCCCTGTCATCTCAATCTGTACTATCCTGAAGTCACGGTTGAGTGTGCTGCTTGGTTTGCTAGCTGTAAAGCCTTTAGTGCTGAAAAGCAGGATGCCTTTGAGCACATCCATTGCAGTCAGACATGATGCATGATAGTCCTGCCAATATGTTCATGTCATTTGTCAGATCTTGTCAGTTCTTTAGCCTACCCAAATGCAAGCAGAGGTGAGCCATGAATCCAACTGACAATTTACTGAGAAATTCATCCACTGGTAGCGCATGTTTGCACCACTTGTGAGTTAATGAGAATTCTCTTTCTCATAGATGAATACTCAGATGTGTCAAAGCCAAGTAGTGTCTGCGAACAAAAGAATGCTGTCATGGATGCCTTGCATGACCCTCATAAACCACAACCCAAAGGAGAATGGGTTGGTGGAGAAGTCGCACACCAGTAAGTATTTTTCCATTTGGTATTCAGTCAGGGACTTATCCCACTGACAGATTCTGGGAGTGTGCCATATGTGATGCTGGTGTGCAGTTACAGAAGCAGTTCATCACAACATTCAACACATATCTAGAGTCCTTGGTACAACAGGCAATTGACTGAAGGGAAGATCATATCCATGACATCCAAAGCTACATTGATATACACCGCAGCACAGTCACAATGAGGCCTTTGTTTGCACTTATGGAGTTGGGCCTGGATATCACAGATGAAGTTATATCCCACCCAACAATTGAGACCATGGCTACATGCATGGACATGATCTTTATTGATAACATCAGTGGTTTTCTGCAGATATCGTGCTAATGACACTCATAAAGCCATGACAGGACATTGTATCCAATAATCTGGAGTGAGCACATGGAGATGCTAGCCACAATATGATAACAATTATCATGCACAAGCATGATACGGACATCAATGGTGCCATGTTATGGATGGCAGATCTCCACATGGAATCCTAGAAAAAGTTCTTGGAGGCAATGGCAGCCATTCCAAAATGGGGAGAGCCCCTTGACTCACAGGTGAGAGTGTATTGTGATGGCTTAGGAAACTGGGTGCATGCAAGTTGAGTGGAACTTCGAGTCTGAAAGGTACTTCGGCACAAAGGGTTCAGAAATTGGCAGTAAAAGATGGATGTTGCTGATACCAAAGGACTGCCTGAAAAAATCTAAAGAGATTGGACCTGTACATGTTGATTCCTCCCTGCTGTAGTATTGCCATGAAGCCATATGTACTCTCACATACCTACGTACATCTCACATGTTCTCTCCTTAGCTTGTACACTTAATGCTCTGCCAGCATCTCGGATGAAGATAAAATTGAAGGTCATATTGGATGGATTGTAACGGCGTGGCTGAGCCAGTTCCCCACACATGTGTAGTAGTGAAACATGTTTAGAGAGCATGCGGTCGTTGCCGAGTACAGATATTTCTCATGGCTATTAGGAGCCTTCGACTACCCATTGTCTAGGGATGATGAGTGGTGTAACATCCGTTCTGCAGCTGTGGACTACTCTCACTTACAACACAGAAAGATGTCCCAGACACCTTCAGACTTCTGAGTCCGCCCAGTGAAGTTATGCACAATATGAATCCGTCATGAGAGACCACCCTGGAGGATCTAGGAATATTGTGCAGCATTCTTCTTATTGAACACCTTAACATAGGAACAGCCAAGTGATGTTGGTCAACTCAACATGGTCTACTTATTTGAGGATGTGTAGAGATTGTATATTAAACATGGTATACTTATATTAAAAAACTGTGTGTACGGCCGATCGCTCCGAATGTCTGGTGTCAGAAATTTTTCATGGTAATGAGCGGCCGATTTCAATGAAACAAAGAGACAACTTACGTGGCAATACCCCATGATGCATGCCTCGGGAGGCGAGAACGGTTCATGACTTACGTATGGGGTGTGGTACACTGGTATCATAGCTTATATTTTTTTTGCAGCCGATACCGCATGTGAGTGACAAGTTTATGGTTATACTCGAAAATCAAAATCTTCATCTCTACTGCAACATACCTCCCGACCCCGGCTATTCAGAAACACTCACCTTCACACCATCTTAGTCTTCACAACTTTCGCCCTGCCGCTACATCTGCCACCGGAAAATCGGTGTATCCATTCTCGGTGGGATCTCCGGCAAGGTAGAATGTTGCACGATCAGGCTTAGTAAGTGGTAGATCATATATAAGTCGGGCAGGGAGGTCAGGCTGTTGGAATTGCGTGGAGAGTAGGTAGTGATAAAGGGGGAATACGAAAACATCGGCCCAGGCGCAGGAAGAGAACAGTGTCAGCACATATGGGCAAAGAGATTGGACAGGAAGACACAGAACTTACATTCGGAATATACAACCTGCCAAATGCTATCATGCCCCCATGCTCCTGCACTGTCTCGATCGCAGTCTGTCGTGTGTACCCGCCTGCACTAATAAATACTCTATTTTCGCCCTCCTTGCACCATATCTCACGCAGGAAATCGTTGCTACTCTGCAGTGGCGCGTCCACATCGATATTTCCACCGACACGTGGCTCGGTGACATGGAGGTAGGCGAGATTATACTTCCTGAGTTGACTCACGAGGTAGGAAAATTGTGGTTTTGGATCGGGAACACCCATGTCTGCATAAAGGTTAGTCCAGCGTAAAACAAGGAATAGAAACATAACGTGCCTTGAAACGGACTCCATGGACTCAACCTAATGCCGACCCTCTCAGCGCCGACCTCTTTTACAAGCGCATCCACGATCTCAATCGCAAACCTTGCCCGCTTCTCGATACTCCCACCCCAGCCATCCTCTCGGATATTAGACACCTCTTGCAAGAACTGGTCGATAATATATCCGTTTGCACTATGAATTTCGACGCCATCGAAGCCTGCTGCGATAGCGTTCCTGGCACCCGTTGCAAAGCTAGTAATGTATTCCTTTATCTCTGGCTCAGTTAGAGCACGTGGGATCGAAGTAGGGTTGGAAGAAAGCGGGATAGGAGAGGCGGATACAAACGGAGAGTTATTCTCCTTGAAGAGGACGTCCGGGACGGCAGCTCTCCCAAGTGCCCACAGCTGGCAAAATATGAAACTACCCTTCTCGTGTACGGCATCAGTGACCCTTTTCCATCCTTCTACCTGTTCCTGAGTGTAGATCCCTGGGACAAAATCCCTCCCACCAGCAGCCTGGGAGATGAAGGTCGCCTCAGAGATAAGGAGTGTTCCCGGGAAGGATGCACGTTGTGCGTAGTAGGTGGCTGCATGGGGCCCGGGGACGTGGGTTGGATAAGCGCGCAAACGAGTGAGGGGTGCAAGGACGATGCGGTGGCTGAGGTTTATACGCCCTACCTGGATAGGCGTGAAGAGCGCGGCTGTCATCGTGAGCCTGCTGAACAAGATACAAGATATGTAGGGGTGTCGCGTGAAGTATAAATACTCAGGATTCGGCCTTAAGCGCTTTGTACTGGCATGAAATGGTGCGGACCAGTCGGCCGCCATGAGAAAACCTTCCCACCCAGTGATGTGTCGATGTACTCTGCCGGGCGTGACACACCACATGGAATGTGAACCCGTGACATCCCATGAACCGGCCGTCTCATACAATTTGTTGAACCCGATTTGCGGAAGCATGCACACACAACATATTAAAATTCGAAGAAATCACAGCGTTCTTGCACCGGCATCACGAATTCAACCAATGACGAATGAGGTCCACCCGGTGATCTTTGGTCTTCAGTTGGAAGAGCCAGTGCGTGCTATAAGGAGACATGGTATTGCTTGCCCAATGCCATAACTTGCAGCGGCCAGCCTAAGTTGGCATATAGTTATTATGAAAGGAAACTGTTAGACGTCAATGTGGAGTGAAAGTTGCTACACACGCCATGTGATACTTAAATCCATCACAAGATCATAGATGCTGAATGTTTCGCATGCTTCACATTCGGAAGAGCAATGTCAAAAATCGAAGACGGCCTGGGATGTCATATCTGATGGTCACAAGGATTGTAACTCCATGTGTGCTTCACGACAGTGAGATGACACAAAAAGACTCTCTGCGAGCTTTGGCAACACAGTAGTCGATACTAGCCGCAACGCAGAAAGGTGCCGATCGTTGACGGAACAGCTAAAGTACACTCAATAGAGATTTCAATAACGCACCAAGGTCAACAAAGGAATCACTGCTCTCCTGTACTTTAAATCCACGTGAGATCTACAGAATGATGCCGCCAGCGGTACTGTAAGGTTTGAACACCAAGCAATATAATAATCAACGCCACATACTGTCAAATGTGTTCCTATGGTCGCTCGGATTTCGCGAGTACATGCTTCATGAATCGGTGAATCACCTCCTCGATGGAGCCGTAGTCGGTATCGAATGTGGCGCGACCGCTCATGACGTGGTGGGTACCAGCGAAAATGGTTGCCATACAGGAGAAGACCCAAAGTGTACTGCCAGCCAACAAATTCGCTGCTCATCGGAAAAACAGGATGGTCGGAGGATACAGAGTTTTTAGACTTTTTCTTCAAGTTATCCTGTGTTGACCCAGAATCTCGACATGCGAGATGTCACCTGCATGGCACTGAGTTGAAATGCATCACATTGGAACACAGGAAAACTCATCATATTTCTTGCCCCACTGGGCAAAGGTGAGCCAGGGCCTTATGCGAGGCTGCACGTCTGGGACGTTAGCGATTAGAGGCCACCTCGAAGGACCAGGTGTATTGTGTAGGGTTCTCGTGAACAACTGTGCGTACGTACCCCCGTACCGTGGCCGATCGCCCGGGATGTCTGGAACCAAAACATTTGCATGGCAATGAGCGACTGATTCCAATGAAACGAAGAGACAACTTACGTGGCAAAGCCCACTACCATTCTCTGAGTCAGTGTTCAGTTGTTCCGATCAGACACTCATAAGTGGATACTAGACCTAGACAGTTCATAACAGCACCGCACCAGGTTATAGTAACTATGTGAATGGTCACGTCAACATCCAGAGCACTTCCTTCGATGGACAGTGCCTGCCATAGAAAACATATGTATCATCAATGTTTCACTAGCGAATGTTATAGCTGCGCACCGTATAAGTGAACCCCAGAGATTTCCAGTCGTCTGTGTCGCATACCTTTCGAGAATCAGTCCTAGTGAAACCCTATATGCGATTGAGCTCGGCAGAACAAGATTAGTCCAGCATAAGCAACCAGCTTACACAGCCGCTACCACGGAGATCCATACCCCGTGCGTACCTCGAGAGGCGAGAATGGCTCATAGATTACACACGGGGTGTGGTACCATAGCCTACAGTCTATTTCAGGTCGACGCAGCGCTGCATCCTCCAATGATCTTTCTCTTCCCTACAACACACTCCCCGATCTTAGCGATTCAGAAACGCTCACCTTCACCACCTTAGCCTTCACAACTCCCGCTCTGTAGGTACATCTGCCGCTGGAGAATCAGTGTATCCTATCTCGGTAAAATCACCAGGGAGATAGTATGTTGCACGGTTTGTCTCAGCAAGCGGCAGGTCGTGTTTAAGTCGGGCAGGGAGGTCAGGCTGTTGGAATTGCGTGGAGAGTAGGTAGTGATAAAGGGGGAATACGAAAACATCGGCCCAGGCGCAGGAAGAGAACAGTGTCAGCACATATGGGCAAAGAGATTGGACAGGAAGACACAGAACTTACATTCGGAATATACAACCTGCCAAATGCTATCATGCCCCCATGTTCCTGTACTGTTTCAATCGCGGTCTGCCGTGTGTGCCCACCTGCACTGATAAACACACTGTTCTTGTCCTCCTTGCACCATATCTTTCGCAGGAAGTCGTTGCTACTCTGTAGTGGTACGTCCACATCGATATGTCCGCTAACACGTGGCTCGATGACGTGGAGATAGGCGAGGTCGTACCTCCTGAGTTGGCTTACAAGGTAGGAGAACTGTGGTTTTGGATCGGAGAGGCCCATATCTGTATAAAGGTTAGTATGGCGTAAAATGAGGAACAAGAGACAGGACGCACCTTGATACGGACTCCATGGACTTAATCTAATGCCGACCCTCTCAGCACCGACTTCATTCACAAGCGCATCTACGATCTCTATCGCAAATCTGGCTCTCTTCTCGATACTCCCACCCCATCCGTCATCCCGTGTATTGCTCACCTCTTGTAAGAATTGATCGACGAGGTATCCATTCGCGCCATGGATTTCGACGCCATCGAAGCCTGCTGCGATAGCATTCCTGGCACTAGTAGCGAAGTTGGCAATGTATGATTTTATCTCTGGCTCTGTGAGTGCGCGCGGGACTGCAGTAGGGTGTGTGGAAAGTGGGATAGGAGAGGCAGATACAAATGGAGAATTATCCTCCTTGGCGAGGACATCCGGGACTGCAGCTCTTCCAAGTGCCCATAGCTGGCAAAATATAAAACTACCCTTTTTGTGTACGGCATCAGTGACCCTTTTCCACCCTTCTACCTGTTCCTGAGTGTAGATCCCTGGGACAAAATCCCTCCCACCAGCAGCCTGGGAGATGAAGGTCGCCTCAGAGATAAGGAGTGTTCCCGGGAAGGATGCACGTTGTGCGTAGTAGGTAGCTGCATGGGGCCCTGGGACGTGTGTAGTGTAGGCGCGAAATCGGGTGAGGGGTGCGAGAACGATGCGGTGGCTGATGCTTATGTTACCCACTTGGATGGGCGTAAAGAGGGTGGGCGTCATACTGGTCTGTCGCGGTGCTTATTGTGGGTAAACTAGAAGGTTGGCCACCAAAGGACTCGGAGTCCCATAGAAATATGAATTGATTCATGCACCCTACCTAGGTATTTGGATCTGGCGCTCTCGCCCCGATATTGGTAAACACAATATCAATTTTCAGATAGGACACGTGTCTACAAGGATGTCACCTTGATGGAATGGCCACCCTCCCTGGGCTTTCCACCGATGGGCTACAGCCTCACATTACGGTTCGCAGAATATCAAGATACCGAACCCATATTCTTGAGCGGCCGATGGTTATATCCTTTTCTACGCCGGTGAGTCAGGTCGTACACACGGCCTCACGACAAAAGAAGCCATGCTAGTATTAATTTAAGCACTCGCCAGACCCTAGAACCTTCCTAGCAAGGTAAGTAGTTAATAGTTGACTAGGCCAGAATTGAGCATAAGAATGACGGTCGTGAGGGAAATGGAAGTGTCCATCATGCTAGGTCACGTGCAATTCTTCCCGTGTTCCGCTATGATCGCAGGTGGTCAAGAACTCAGCTTCGCTCTCGTTGGCTGAACATTTCAGTCAGAATTGATCTTTGCATGCGTGCCCTCTAGCTGTAAGGTGTAGTTCTTACCTTTACATCGAGCGATAAGAAATTGTCCGCTTTAACTTGATCATGAGCTTCGTCTTTGCACTCATCTTACTACTGGCGCAAGATAAGGTCAGATCCATCACATTCAGCTTGATGGTCCCAATGTGTTACTTCTTCCGAGTCGGCATTATAATTATTGAGATATGACTCTCGTAACGCCGCATAGTACGCCTCATGTACATCTACCTTTCGTTCTCCGTCTCAATCAGTATATTAATTCCTCTTCCCTTGAATCATCTCCCTCATGATCGGAGACTGAGGTGAATTCTCTTATTTATGGTTCTGCGTACTTTTTCCTGACTATCATCTCTAGCCCCTTTCCTCTTCCCAGTTTGTGCTGGCACCTTACTCGTAACACCAAGAACAATGGCTTCCCCGACTTCGGATTCGCACTCAGAACTCACTAGGGATGAGGCAATTCTTGCCAGGTTAGGATACAAGCAAGAGTTTCGGAGGGCTTTTACTCCGTTAGAGGTGGGTCCTCACCGGCGCCTTGGGCATGCTTGACAAATGTCCTTGGACAGGTCTTTGGTGTTGCATTCAGTCTCATAGGGCTCCTTCCATCCATTACGTATGTTGCGTCATTCTACCAAGACAATTTTTTCGCTGATACATTGTTGTTCAGGTCGGTGCTCTTTAATTCTATGCCCAACGGTGGTCCTCTTGCGATGGTTTGGGGTGTAAGATCTCACATGTCAATAGTATTGGATACTAAGCTCATTCCGTTGTACAGTGGCTGGTTGCCTGCCCCTTTATCTTGTGCATTGGTTTGGCCATAGCGGAGCTTGGGTCTGCTGCACCAACCTCAGGTGGAGTATGTCCTTCATCCTGTCGCCGATACAGACCCGACCTCACAAATATTTAGCTGTATTACTGGACCTATTCACTTGCCTCCCCTCGTTGCCGTAATTTTCTCTCGTGGATAGTTGGGTGTGAGCATGATTTCTCCTTTTGATAAACTTGCATCACTGACATATACCATCATGCAGATGCCAATACGATCACGGCAATCGCAGGAGTTGGTGAAGAACTCAGTGTACCATGAAAAATTGCTTACTGAATTACAACACTAGCCTCAGTGGATTGGGCATGCGCACTCCAGATCACAGCGGCAGTTAGCATTGCATCTAGTCAAGTATACGTGACAACCAATGGGCAGGTCTAGTGAGTGTTTGTGTCTTGTCGATATGTCACTTTCCCTAACCCGTCGCAGTGGTATATTTGTGGCGTTGGTGTTATCCCATGCTGTCCTAGTAAGCCTCGGGACGCAAATCTTAGCAAGACTTCAAAGACTATACATCCTCCTGAACCTGTGGTAGGTGTTGTATTTCCGTCTCATGCTAGTTTCTTCAACCTCACTGCCTAATCAGCCTCTGCTTCATAGTCATCATCGCGCTTCCAATCGCAACGCCATCCGAATTTAGAAATAGCGCCAGCTACGCACTTGGGGACTTTACTAACTGTATGTAACATTTACTATTGCCGCCTCCATCTCATAGTTGTCAGTCAACGGCTGGCCATCCGGATTTGCGTTCATATTGAGTCTACTGGCACCTCTCTGGACGATAGGTCTGACATATCCCTCGTCACTCGCATTTTATTTGATAATTCAACAGGTGGTTATGATGCAAGCGTACATATGAGTGAGGAGGCATCTAACGCTGCTACTGCTATACCATGGGCTATTGTGAGCGCTAGAAACACTGTAGTTACAATACTAATGCAAGCAGATCGGCTCTATTGCAGTATCTGCAACTCTTGGCTGGGGTGCGTGTCACAACGTCAAGTACATTGTCACGAATTTAACGGCTGCCAGGCATTAATGTTTCCCTTGCATTTTGCATGGGCAGCGACATCGAAAGCATCTTGAGCAGTTCGATTGGTCAACAACCTATGGCGCAGATATTTTACAACTCTTTGGGGCAAAAAGGAGCGTTAGCCCTCTGGTCTCTGGTCATTGTGGCACAGTATGTTCCCTCGACATTAGTCTCTCCGCACT
This sequence comes from Suillus decipiens, assembly GCA_016695475.1. Classification (NCBI taxonomy): domain Eukaryota; kingdom Fungi; phylum Basidiomycota; class Agaricomycetes; order Boletales; family Suillaceae; genus Suillus; species Suillus decipiens. The sequence continues at coordinate 30,248 of MU173000.1, forward strand.
CTAAAAGATGGATAGGTATATGATGGGGTCGAGCTGTCTGCTTGTTGGTTCCCGCCAGTCGTTCGCGTTTGCTCGTGATGGCGGCCTGCCGTTCTCGCGATATCTTTACCGAATCAATAGCTACACAAGAACTCCAGTCAACACTGTTTGGCTCGACGCTTCACTCACTCTCGCGATCGGTCTTCTGGCGTTCGCGAGTACACAAGCTATCGACGCGATGTTTACTCTCACAGTCACTTCGTCATATGTTTCTTACATCACACCGATCGTGACCCGTTTCGCTTTCAAGAATGATTTCAAGCCCGGTCCATTCAATCTTGGGAAATTTGTGGGTCAGAAAGTAATTAATGTGATCTCATATTTATGTCTCTCGCAGAGCTTTCCCGTTGCGGCAATCGCTGTGTCATGGATGGTCTTCATGATTGTCGTTTTCTTCTTTCCCACGACCCCACAAACTACTGCGCCGGAGATGAACTATACGGTTGTCGTCCTAGGTGGTTACATGTCCCTCGCTATTCTCTGGTATTACTGCCCGAAATACGGAGGAGTGCACTGGTTCAATGGACCTGTATCAAATCTAGCATCAGCCGACAATGGGTCAGGTGATGAATTGACGTCAGAGAAGACAGAGAAAGGGCAAGAAGTAGACGTCTTAATTGTGGATACACGAGTCTAGCTCTCGATGTTGTTAGTTGATGTTATCGGATGCGTTGCCACACGGTGACACCCCACTTTAGTCCTGAGTCACTCTAAGCCTCCAGAAGAACTACATAGCGTTGGCTTGAGCAAGTACTCCATGGCTAACACGAGCCTGTGAAGGCTTTCCATCCATCTCAGAAACCATAAGGAACGCTTGAAACAAAGCTGGAACGACAAACGGATCCCTTTTCTCTATCTCAATTTCATTGAGGCCTCGCTCAGCTCGAAGGCGCTTATATCTTGTCGCAGTTCTTTCTCTACTTCAGTGAGACGACCGTGAAGCTCTGCATTATCATATTAAATGAAGGCCGAATGCAGCTCGAAACTAGTCACATGCGAATCTTGGTGATCCAGACCTGAAGATATAGCAAGGAACACCTAGGGAACGCAATGAAGCTACGAGGTCGGTTTCGCGCGCTTTTAAGGCAGTTATTTCCCGCCGAGTATCCCAGAGATCACGTATGAGTCGGGACGCTGCATTGCTGTCAGAGTTTGATCGTGGCTTCTCGCGTAGCGATAATGCTACAGTGTTAATTCGGGGATGTGATTCCACAAAGACTCTTGGACGGTGAGGAAGAGATGGGTGCAGCTTAGCGAGACTAGTTGGCGTTCCCTGATTTGCCACATCTGAGTCGGGAGCGGAGTGTACCACCGGCTGAGGGAGTGGGTTTAAGGCTGTGCCCTCCGTAAGGGCTTTGGGAAAACCAGGACCTGTAGGACAACTTAGATAAATCTGAGAACTGGTCGAGACCTCCCAGTGTACCCTGTTGCATATAGACACTACTAGGACTTTGCTCTTAATTCTTCCCGTGTTCCTGATCTTTCGGGCGGGTTGTCTTCCCCTTGTGATACTGCAATCCGCAGCTTTTAGCAGTGTTAGCATCATTGTGAACAGTCTGGTGATGATGATGCTGACGACGCCTTTTCCCGTGATGCTGGTGATGTAAGCCATGAGCTGACACCGTTTGTCTCTGGGAGCCTGAGCTGTGAGAGCCTGTGGGCGCTGCATTGTGTGAGGGGAGAGCCCCGTAGTAGATAAAGTAGTAAGCTCACTCGTGCTTGACGTGCTCGAGTGGCAATTGGAGGTGGCAATCAGGCCTGGCTTGAAAAGGCTGTCGTCAATGGAGACCTAGTCAAAGTAGGTAACGTTAACCTTTCACGCGACAGTCAACTCATCCGAAATTTATCAATTCAATGGGTTGGTGGCAGTCTGAGTCCAAAACGCGTCAGGGCGATTCATTCACGTGATTTACTAGGAAATTTACATAAATTTGATATTCACCAAGAACGGATTGGACGTAAATACAACTGTATAGTAAAGGACATAGCAAAAGCCTCTTCTTGTCACTGCTCTCCAAAAGACCTTGAAAAATCCACAGCCTACCATCATAAGTATTTTCTTCGTAATATATTGCCACCCGTGTTGACTTGCACTGGGCTTCCGATTTCAAGTGCCGTAGAAAAATCGCCAATAGCCAGGGAGTAGGTGTACAAGGGTAAACCAGAGCTACAGCCACGAGTCAGTAGGTGGAATTTTCGAACTTGAGATCACTGACGCTGTACAGTTTGCACGATTTTTTGTGGGCACTCGCAGTCCTATAAACCATGAATCTCGCCCCGACAATCGTTCCATATGCTATAAATGCAACAGAACAGACGAGATCCATCTTCCAAAGTCTGCTGAGGTAGAGTGACCAAAGGGGGATGCTAATCATCATGGACATGCGTGCAAAGGTAGGGAAAAGAGTGACAAGAGTGCGCCTTCCTGCCAATCGATCTCCCTCTTCATCTTTAAAATCTTGCGCGTGAAGTGTCGTCGCAAACATTACAAAGTTGAAGGTAACGGCACGTGCTCCAACTTTATCAATGCTGGATCCTGGTTATTGAAATATAAATCCAAGTCAACGACAAAGCTTGCTAATGACTTATGGCACAGCCCACGTACCAATCATGACCGTCGCGCCTAGTTCAAAAGCTGCATATGCGATAGCTGTAAGTAGGTTCTTCGAAAGCCCACTTTTATCGCCGCCAAACTCATTGTACAAGATGCTGAGGGCTTCTATAAAAGCGCTACAGGCCAGAGCCTTGCTGCCATACATTGCAGAAAATATTAGGCAGACTGGCACTAGCAGCCAGCGCACGTCCGCCGCATTTTGTGCAGTTATACGACCAGCAGGAAGAGGGCGATAAGGCTTGTTTTTCTTGTCCTCTTCTGGATCCTGTATCTGGTTATATATATCATGTTTCAGGAGGTGCAGCCATATCCATATGATGGTGTCTGGAATGCGAGTCATGTTGGGATGGTGAGCAGCTACGAAGGTAAACAAGGTCTAATACACAAGTCACATCAAGGAACGTACAAGCAACATGTAGAGAAACGCACGATAGGGATCAGAACTGTCAACATGTCGGACTTCGTGAACAAAAATAATGTCATGATATGCCCGCTGATACGACGACCGCTGATTATAGCTTGAGACAGCATGGTCTGATTGTTTGCTTATTTTTGAGCCTGCAGCCTGCAGTTATATAGCCTGACATGCAACTGAAAACTCAAATATCCGGTATAGTAAAATAGCCGGAAATATATGTGGTGTTGAATCTTAGTGTTGCCGGGGCTCCTGCTAAAGCCGGCGCTGACATTGTGGCTTATAACCGGAACAACTACAGGGTACGGCTTATCTAGTTTAACTCGGCTGATACAACCACGGTTAGAAGCCTGCAGGTTGCAGCAGGTTTAAGTCAGCTAATAATAAATTTAAACTAGGGGCCGGCGTTACCAAGAATGCTATGAATATGGGTATACAAAATTTATCCTACTATAAGCACTCCTACTACAAATGATACAAGTTTGCCACACGCCTTCAATGCACACCCAGAACATCTCTTTTTTCAAGCATATAATCTCTTTCCAGGTATGGTCTTCCCGAGTCACATCACCAGTGTAGCCCTCCCCATCAGTACTAGTAGAAGAGTGCTTGTACTGCTGGTGTCCATAGATTTATTGTGTGCTGGAATCCTGGGACAGATGCCTGATTTGGCCAGCTTCAGAGGATCGACAGCAATAGCCTGGGACTAGGTAACCGCATAGGTAAATCCCTGGGTAGCAGAGGTCATAGCCTATACACACCCATACTCGTGAGGGGTTTACCTGCGGGTACTACCTAAAAGATAGCCTTGAACAAAGACATCGGTAATTTGTGCATGATGACATTACCAAACATCCGGTATAGTAAAATCAGCCAGAAATCTGTGTAGTGTAGATGACCCTGCAAAGTGCCACATCTAGTACATTTGGACTCGTCTTGTGAGACACTGTAGAGCGATGCTTTTGGGATAGCTCAGGGATACCCTTGTATCTAGACGCTAGAACATAGAGACTAGCTAGACAATGTCAGTGTATATCACCGCGGGAGTTGTAGTGTCAGACATACCTCCGAGTCAGCAGAAGTATGAATGAACGCTGAGTGCTGTGTAAGTACAAGAGATGTGCAATAAGTATCATGAAGACGATAGATAAACAGAAGTAAGCCCCCGTGTATTAGGGCTATGTCCAATATAAGGTCTATGATCCCAAAGGACAATAAATTGGCGATCATAAGGTTATTCACATTCACTAGTGATCACCGGTGATATGGTAAAGGAATTATCATATGGCACTAGCAGGTGGTGTAATGATAAGGCGAACATCCATGTGGCGCACATGCAGTCTAGCTGATCATAGCACCAGTATTAGTCATATTGATACACCAGTGTATGTCCGATCAATATTATAATTTATCACTCACCAGGTGCTTGTAGCCATTCAAGTTGTGCTGACTCGGATTAGTATCCATTTGGATCCTCCATTCTCCGCAACGCCAGGTATATATAATGTATGAATGTGATGGTGCGTGGCACGCACCTGCATTCAAGTTAGCAGCCATATATCATTGTATGTACGTGAGGTTTCAACTTGAGGCTGTTAGAGTTTGCCCTTCCCTTTTTAGATCCCTTATCCCCGGCTTCTTCCATCTCCGTTTGACCTCTCATCCATGGTGCTCACACTCCCGCTTGCACCCAGCACTTCGGTAGTACATGGACACAAATTTACATCTTGCTGAAATTTGAATGCCTGGCGAGTATTGCATCGGCATCTCCCTGGTCATTCTTTGAACCCTTCTAGAGTCCCTGAGTTCTTCATAGTCATCATTGTACTTCCGATCACAACATCATTAAAATACAGAAACTGCACGAGTCATAACGAGTTTCAAGCCTATGGCTCGCATTGCTCATCGGAGGTTCGTATGATCTTCTCAGACTCTGTTGCTTCCGTGCCCTCACAGAAGGATCGCAGAGTAGCATTAGTTGTATCGTTTAGCAGGGAGACTTGATACCATAATTGATTAATATACATGGTATTCTTACTGTATTCCAATGTTTTACTCCATCTGCTGGATGACGCTTTGAGATACCGCGAATTCATCGAGAGTAGCTGTGTGTGTGTGTTTTCTTCTAATTGATGGAATTTGTGAGAAAGCTGAGATGAGGGGGAGGACTGCCAAAAGTGCGCAATCTGCTGCGATGACATAGCAAACTGGGAAGATATCTTGAGACGGGCATCAAAGAAGCCCATTACGTGTATTGGCACAAACACCTTACCATGATAGTTTGTAAAATCCAACTTGTTATTGTCTGTTTGGGGTATAGTACCCTAGGATATTGCTAACCAAAAACGGGCGACAGTGACCGCATCTCCAACTTCACAGATGTTCTGGTGAAGGGGTGAGCTACACCAGTCCGCTGTTCGGTCCCTGGCGTTTGTTGTGGATGACGCAAGTAGTACTCTGGGTAAGTGACCGGTACGAAGGAGAGCGGAGTTTAAAGGAAATAAAAGAAAATGTGGGAGAACCTGCTGCAAGCGCGCTGATAGGTTAGTTGACTATGATGCACACAATAGTGCCATTGGGGGCCACGTTCTTGAAAGCTTGACGTATGACTCTATGACCTATCTTGGTTGGACCTTCATTGGGACCCCTCAATTCAGTTCAACCTTGCGGAAGTCACAGCGTTCACTCACTTCAGTTGAGCATTTTAATCACGATCAACCACCCAACAATCGAGAAGTGAGACGAGAAGTAAAATCTTGGAGGCCAATGGTATGAGAGTGGTGTGGTAGTGGGTATAGTGAGGGTCAGTTACGAATGTATCCTAAGAAGCAAGAGTGTTATATCACTTTTGAACCATGTAGATCTGCTCCTTGAGCGCAATGAGAAATCACGCGAAATATCACTGTGACTCGCTACGAGTCCCAAAAGCTACTATCGTGTGTTGCTGTCTTTCGTAAAAATCAGAATGCAGATACCTCTTCAACAGTAAAGAATAAGATCCCAAACATTACTCAAAATTGACCGCCCGCTCCCAGTTGAGGACGATAATAGTGATCATACATGTGCCTATCCAAATCCTATACTGGCGTTGAGCGCCTACTTATTTGATTTAGAGACCTGAACATACCTCTCTGCAGTCAAAGGACTGCTGGCATTGGTCGATTATGTCGGCGCCCGTTTTCCATTTGCAGGGATACAGACCATAGTCTCTCTCGGCTTCTTCTGGGCCAATGTCAACTTCTAACGCATCCGCCTGGCTCAAGGAGCTGATATCCGGATCTGACAGACCGTTTACCTCTATGATTTCACCTGGTTCAAGCTCGTTGTATGACAGTTTCACCGAATGGAAATCGGGCATCTGATTGTGCTCTTGCAGTTCGGAGAGTTTCAGATGTTGAACCTTGTCACGTTCCACAGAAGACTTTTGATGAGTGTGTCCGAGCTTGCTGAGATCAGCACGCAACGAGTCAACCTGACACTCAAGTTGCCGGCATCGCTCTGTGAGCTCAGGGTGTTCGGCAGCACGCCGTCTGATGAGATCATTTGTTCGCCGATCTTTCTCCTGAAGAAGGGTGGAAACACCCTTCCATCGATCGACATCTTCTTTCAGCGCCTTTATCTGACTCTGTATTACAACGTTGTCAAAAGAGCGACCAAACACAATAAGACAAAATTACCTCGAACATGCGCTTAATCAGAGCAACTCCATCGCGTGCTTGACCTTCTGCAATCTTAGCCTTCTGTTCCAGCTCGACATTCTCTGCTCTAGTGTCGCTCACAAAACCAGAGGCCTGCGTATATTGATCACGGAAAAAGTCGCGGTCTTTTTCAGCCAGGCTCTTAGAGCGAGTCAGGGCATCCATTGATCTCGTCATGTCCGCAGCAAGTGCCTCGCGCGCCTCGATCATCGATGCGCGCTCTGCAGACCATTTTTCGCGCTCGGATTCCCAAAGTTCCTTGCCACGTACCCATTCAGCACGATCAGCTTCCCATTTGGTACTCTGTAACTCCATGGCTTCGCGACGAACGTCCCACAAAGCGCGTTCTTGGGCACTTGCTGTTTGTTGCTGTGACCAACTCTCCCGTTCTGACACCCATGCAGCACGCTCCGCCGCGACAACTTTTTTTTCTTGCTCCCATTGAGCTCGTGCCGCTTCAAAAGTGGCGCCAGTCTCCATCAACGATTTGATCTTGGCAGCAAGACGATCACGTTCCTCCACCCATCCAATTCGCTCACCAAGCATTTCAGCCACTTGGAGATCCAATTTCTTGCGTTCATTTTCCAATAGCTCGCGTTCTCGCCGGAAAGTCGCTCGGTCTGCATCCCAAAAAGCTCTAAGCTCGTCAACTAGGCGTGCGTTTGTTTCAAAGCGATCTCGCTCAGTGGTGAGCCTCACGACTTCCTCCTCCAAATTACAGCGCCTCGCCTCCCAAACTTCGCGCTCTCCGTTCCATTTGACCTCCATGTCGGCAAGCTCGGAAACGGCTGAATTGGTCTGCATTTTTCCTACGGGTTGAACACTTGATGCAATTCCTTCCTGAGTGGTCGTGGTCGAGGACCGCCAGGCTGCCTTTATCTCGGCTTCGAGCTTGGAAGTTTTCTCGCGCTCAAGTGCCAATGCACCTTGTAACGCTTGAATCTCATCGGACTTCCTGTGGAGCGCGGACAGTGCCTGATTGAGCCGTCTCACAGTCGCGTCGCTCTGTACAAAAAGGTAAAGGGGTTAGTTAATCTATCTTGGGTTGCAATGCAATACGCACATCATGCTGCGGTACGCTCCGCGCTGGTGAACTGTTCAAGTTAATGTTTGATGTATCGAAACCTTCATTGTCCCTGCCTTGCTGTTGACCCTGACTCGGGTTGGCAATCATACTGGCAACTTGTAAGTCATCTATATGTGCTGAAGGTTGGTCTGACTCGTGGTTACTTCCGCCTGGCTCGACAGGTATAGGGGACGGCTAAAAGAAATGAAATGGGAACCAGCAAAACATATTGGCGACAAACCTGGATACCACCATCATCATTACCCATCTCTGTATCGTCGATGGCCAACTCCTGCCGTTGCACTTCAATTTTTTCCACGACATCTACCTTTGGCACCACAAGTGCTGGATTACCACTGAGCAAGGCCTCCTGCGTACATTCCTCGTCCTCCTCGCGAAGAAGGATACGCTGAACCTCTATGTCCTGAGGCCCGCTTTGTGTGAAAGTGTCAATAGTCGTGCTATTTCCTCCGCTGAGGTCAACGTACGCATCCTCCATCTGCTGAATGATTTCGAAGTCTCCCTCGTGAGTCCCCTTGTTGGACGCGAATGGGTGAGTGTCTGGTCTTGACTGTTTGCCATTGCTTGTCATAGCCAGAAGCACACGTGATCGTGCAAGGTCATTGATAGCCTTTTTAGGTGGTTTATTGGTAACCTGGAGAAGCTCTTTCTTCCGCAGAGCCCGCTCATACAGTACTTTCCCTCTAGCTTTAAGTTCTGCGTCCGTGATGCCAGGAACAGGCTCTTCGTCGCTTGAACATTCATCAGGACCAGAGTATCGTCGCTTTCCCTTATCTTTCCGCGGAGATGGGAAGCTTTCAATAGAGCTCATCGGAGGCTCGTCGTCGTGCTCAGTAGTGAGCGACTCAACCGTCTTACGGAAGGTGTGGGGAGAGATACGTGGAATCGGCCCTGTGGGTGGTTTCTGCGGTCGAAGTGGCACTTCACTGCTTGAAGCGACGGTAGTTAAAGCTGATACTTGCTGGGACTTCTTTGAAGTAGATATTGGGAGAGAATATTGTTTGTGTGGCGGCGACTGATCAATGCACTTCCCATTCGTCATGTGGTTGGGAAGTGAAGGTTGGGACTGCGAAGACTCTGTCTCCGGGACAATCCCAGAAAACGGTGAATCGCTGGTGGGTTTCTTACGACCTGCCGTAGTAGCAGTCGTGGGTGGTGGTGTTGAAAACTTGAGAGGCAAGGTAAGAGGCATGTCGTAAGGATCTGCAGTACCATAGTCTGCATTCTCGCCCATATTCGCAAAGGGATCTCCGTTGTCTCTATCCGAGCCGATGCCCATCATGCGGTCAAAGATCTCTAACCGAGCTCGGGCGCCAGGAGATAATAATGGTTGGCGTTGAGAAGGACGGGGAGAAACCGGAGATGACCTCCTAGAATGAAGTGTTATGGGTATAGGATTGCGTGATCTATCTGAGGATCGAGCCACGACATGTTTTGCAGCAATCTCTTGTAGTGCGGTCTTTGAGGTTGTCTTCCTATCAGCGAAGCGAGATATAGGTGGTTTTTTGGATTTGGGTATCAAGTCGGGCTCCTCCGTAGATGATAACTCGATAACAGGGTGTTCATTCTTCGACAAAGATCGCTCATTTCGACTTGGGCCACTGAATTGTTCGGACTTGTGAGTAGTCGTGGTGCTTATGACGCGATGATGATCAGTGACGGATGAGAGGGCGTTTTCCTTGGGCTTAGGCACGGGGCGTTTTCTAGTAGGTGGACCAACTCTGGTGATTGACATTCCGTCACCTTCTCCGCCTGATGCAACGTTATCGTCGGCATCCGATTCAATAATTTGACTGTGACTAGCGGGGGTGTGCTGTGTAACCTTGCGCTTCAACTTCGTACTAGTTTGTTCACCAGTGGCGAGTTTCTTCTTTTTCCTTGGATGTTCCGGCTTTGAAGGATCCGCTGAGTCGCCTGGATTTGATTGCTCCTTTTCAATATCTGCACGTTTACGTTTCGAAGACGAAGACTGTGCTTTTGATGTTGACGGTTGAGCACGAGGAGGTTCATCATAGTCTGTTGGAACAGGTGCGCTTTCTTCCGCCAGAGAGCGCGATTTTCGGAAGGTAGAAGTCGCAGAAACCTTTGAAAATGTCGAGGCGCGTGAACCAGCCTTCTGGCCACCTAATAAAGGGAAAGATGTGTGTCAGACTCATTGCCGCTACAATAACACTCACCAGTCTTTAAATTACTCGATCGACGTCTCTTCGCGGCTTTTTTCTTCTTCCACTCTTCCACGAGGTGATCCGTGCAGTCGTGCTTGGGTACCCAGTCCAACGGCCACGGCCTCCCCGTCTTGGGATCATTGCCTGCCCACCTAACCCGATACTTCTTACCCCGCTCGGCAACGATTTCTATGACTTCCCATAGAGCATCGTCATCGTTAGACCGAGGTTCAAATTGCGTCTCGAACTCAGACAATTCTCCCGCGGGTGATTCCCTATCAGTAGACATGATTCAAACAAGGTACAAAACCATCCAAAATTGTTGAAGAGGTGATCAACTTAAGGGGTGATGGCACTAGTTGAAACAAAGCAATTGGCGATTACATAATCAGCACTATGAGAGTGCATGCAGCCAATGTCAGTAAATATCAATCCGTCGTCTTTCGGGTAAGGGTGATCATCTTTGATTCAAGTCTGACGATTGATGATTCAATCGAAATTAAGTAGAAATAGTCCACATATAGGTTAATCCAGAAGCATAACCGGCGCAAAGGCGTTCACTAGCAGGAAAAGTGATATTCTGTCAGTAAGCTCTCCTAATAGTGGAGTGAACTATCCGCGCACCCAATGAACTTGAGCGCAGTGACAGATCCTAAGGCAACACCAGATACTCCCTCTCCAGAATCCATCTGACGAACTTCAACAAACTCCCATTGCGCTTGCATTCCGGATGGAGTCCCGTCCGCATTCCATGTCCAGAGCGTGATTGAACCATCGTCGTGACCTGTGGCAAGGATGTCCAAATGCGAATATTCACGTTCATGGAACGCCAGAGACGTAATTAGCGCCCGCACAGTGTCAAGTTTGGTAATTGGTCTTGCGTTGATTGTGTGCAACATTAAGTGGGAAATGGAACAAGTAGCGATGTATCCCGTAGACTCGTTGATTGCAGATAGATACACTTCTGCTTTTATGTTTTCATCGCCGTGCCAAATTGAATGTCGATAAGACCCTCTGTTCAGATCCCAAACGATGGCACTCCCATCCTCGCTGCCACTAACAATAACGGACCATGTACGCGATGTTGCAATACACGCCACACGTTGGGTGTGTCCTCTGAGGAGATGTGTCATCGATAGCGTTGAAGATGCGTGCCTGCGAGACCGTCCCGGAGATCCAACAAAGCCCAAATGCGCCACTTGACCTTGGTTGACACGCCAAATGCGCACAATGTTATCACCAGAACCCGTCACTAGAGTGTCCTGGTCTGCGAAGGCGGCACACGCAAGTGCTACCTGTTCAATGACTTGTGTAACCTGAGAGAACTACATTAGTTGAGATCATCGTCAACAAGAAAATGAGTACTTTTCCGTGGGATACCAACCGCATTGAGCGATCACTCGCGTTCTGATCCCATTCAACTTGTTCATGACCATTCGAGGGGATGTCGATTGTTCCACGAGGCAATGGACGCATGCTATCATATTTCCCATCCAACAGGTCGACGGAAATGTTTGACACAGCACTATCTAGTACGACTATTAAACAGTTAAAAACTTAGAAAGGAACGAAACAAGAAATGGGATACTTGCCTTTGAAAGGTATTGCATCTCTTGCTAACGCAAGCGCGTCCTCAGGGACACCGCGGACCATCGTGATAGGGAGACTCAGGAACCCTTCAAGATTTCGTGGAGGGTGCGGCAAGGTGAACAGCTTCTTGGGAGTCTGCCCGACTGCATTGCCATTAAATCACTATTTTAGGTGACTGAGACAGCTAACGCACAATTGTGGATGATTCCAACAGTAGCTTGTCGTTCAAGATCATTGTCAATCTTGTCCAGATCTGCACAGGCCCATCAACGAAGAGTAAATCCTGACAGAGAAACCTACCAATTGCGCCCTCATAGCTGAGAGGGTGAAAAACGTTCACAGAATCCACGTCTCGTTGCTTGCATCCCCATATGAGATCTATCCAAGCGGGAAGATTCTCGCTGACGTAGTGACTCTCAAGAACCTATTTACGCACCAAAACAAAATCGTTTAATCAAAACAATCTCTCATCGTAAAACTTACACGGCGATGCATGACGATAAAGAGGAGTGGGTCTCCTTTCGCCCACGCAGGCAGTCTAACATTGTGAACCCGTTCTCCAGTTGCTTGAGATATACCGAAATTGAGATTTGATGAATTTTCGAGGAATCTGAACGCAAGAATCTCAAATTAAACAGGACACAGAGTAATCAAAGGACTTACTCTGGACAAGTAAAAAATTCGGGTATCAATTCACGTACATCCCCTCGGATGTCATGCGATGCCAAGGAATATGCTCTCCTGATATCACTGAGGTATGAATTATCACACATTGTCCCACATCCTGGTTCCAATTTGAGACTAACGCGAAAAGCCTATCGGGCAAATCCCAATCTCCTCCCTGTGGGGGGTAAATAGATATTTTTCCGCACCAAAAAGGTACATACCTGTAGTGTCTTAAACATACTGGTAAATGGCTGCATACGAATATTGAAGTGACAAACGATCATCGACCTGCACCCAGTGTCAAGAAAAAATATAAGCAAATAGGATAGACTTACGAGCTAAAGTGTGTTCCGTAATGGAATGGTTCTTCGTCAACACTTTTTAGGTTTGCATAGCGATTTTCCGCAGCCTCACGACGTTCGGCAGTCAAAGCTCCCATAGGCTTCGTGAGGCTGAAACGTCGTGTTAACTTAAAGTCTACGATCTCAAGGAGTATGCGAACTCACTCTCTAAACACGTTAGGAGATGAAAGATCTAGCACCTCTGAATCATAGTCATTGAGGACCCAAGCTAAAAGTCGTCGTGAGTTTCTCAGTGAATAAAGAATTAAAAATCACCAACGAAAAACAGGGTATTGAGTTGCGTCATTTGGGGTACGTCCCGACAGTTGATTGAGAATGCTCAAATAAGCAAACTAGCCCAAAGTAAGTGCTGAATAAGAAGTATGGACATCACGCACATTGCTGAGCTCTCTATTCTGCCACCGCTGTTGCGCAAATTGGAGTTCTTTCTCTACTGCACTAGTAGATGATCTACTTCTCAAAAGCGATTTGGGTATGATAGATCCAGGTGTTGGGCTAGGGTCGGACGTCTTCATTTTCGAGAGCATCTGGGAAGCCGCCTGGCGACGTGACTTATCAAGGAAAATAACCAGCAGTGTGCGACTATCTTTGAAGAAGATCTCGAACCTGAACACCAGGTTAATGAGGTTACGTGCGGTGAGTGACACATCTCACCCTACGTCCTGGAAAAGGAACATCCTGTCAGAGAAGCCTAATACTTGTTCTAATGACCTGTCACAGAATATATTCGGTGTTTCAAAAGCTAGAACAAAAAAGTGTTCCCTACTTACCATCGTTGAGCCCGCTGCGAGTTCCGAACGTCGACGGCACTCCCGGATATAAGGAACAATCCTTCTGGAGCATTAACTGCATCAATAACTTCGCCTTCACTATTCTCTACGAGGCCTTCCAACATGTACAGGTGGGTACGCCCAAAGATCAACATGCCAACTAAAAATCAATGATTGAGAATGCCAGTGAGTAAGTCAGCAGTTTAACAGCTTACGAAAAGAATCAACGCCGGCTACTCGACAGACGGTGCTAACAGCCTCAATGACATCTCCAGGCTCAAGTTGATGCCTCACTCTCCTGAGTTTGTCCTCAGTTATCTCTTCAGCAAGCTGATGATCGCCTGGAAATAATGTTAGTCAAATTGATAAAGCATCGAAGGTAAAGAAGAACCGTCTTCGCCTGTCCAAGATGGAACAACCACGGTATTTGGAGAAGCGAGTTCTGACTGGGAGAGCGACAACTCTGAATCGAAGGCTGACGAAGGTTCTTCGTGACCAGTAGACCTCGAGTCCTGCGCAAGCATTTCCAGGTGACTCTCCATCTTTGTCCTATTTGATGTCATTCCTCTGCCTCTGACAATGAAAAGCTCACTGACCTCACTCTATGCGGTCCTTCGGTCTCATCCAATTTCCATACGCGTTTCCGAGCTATATGGGGCCAAACATCACGTTCGGTGGTTGATGCAGACACGCTTTCTTCGAAAGACGCGATCCTACGTCGCTTCTCCTGCCTATATCAACAGTCAGTACATCCCAAGGTCGCTGTAGCATAAATCATTAGGCACAAGTCTAATAGAGTCTGTCTGAAGCGTTTGCGCTCCGAAACAAGAATGGTCTTTCGCCATTCTTCAAGACGTGCCGATGCTTTACGGACTGCATCTGCATGAGGGAGTTCGAGCCGTGACCCAGAAGTATCTACAGGCTCAGCTTGTCCTTTTGACTGATCGTCAGGGCGAACGATATCAAGAATCTGTGCATATGGTCTGAGAGGCCGTGTCATATAACAAAAAGGTAGAATACCTGTTGTTTTTGAGACGTAGATATGTACTTGCCCATCGCTACAAGTAATGCGAAGTGCGTCAGCTTGACGGATATTTTGGCATCCAGAGTCCCGGGAAGCTGTCTCACGGGACAGAATATATTGAGGCCATCGAGAAGTAGCTGGGCGGTGCTCTGGGACCTGAAGACGCGGCGGAACGATAAACTTGACTCGTGCAGCTTTGTCAAGTCATCGAGAATCCAGATGATCGCATCTTTTGAGGGAGCTGCACGAAGAGTGAAAATGAACATAAAAGTAGTAGACAGACGGCTTACCTTCATCAGGTTCAATACTATCATCCCTGATCGAAAGTCCTTGATACAATGCAAAGAGAAACACGGACAACATCTGAGGGGATCCTGAGTCGTCATTGGATCTGTCTCCAGGGCGCCCAGGCAGGATGTCTAAAGCTGCATCATGTACACTGCGATCCCAGACTCGAGGCAACACGGTTTTGAGGATGCTCCAACCACTGGCTAACTCGAATTTTTTACTAGATAACGAGCCTTTCACGCTGAGGCCAAGCATTGCAAGCACTTGGCAAGCAGTATGTGTGGAAGGATGACTCCCGAGCAACAGTAAACAAATCTGCGGCATCGGAAGGGCACCAGCAAGCTTAGATTGAAGCGAAGGGATGCGCATCATAGAAACAAGGGCTTCAAGAACTTGCTCGGCTTTATCCCTGGTGCTAGGTCTTAGTAAGTTTCCGCGGGACGTTGTTGATCGAGGTGACGACGACGACGACGATCGGGATTCTGAGAAACATTGAATTAGACGAAAAGGATTTGACGATGAGATAACCCACCTTCAGCAAGGTTAGCAGCTATGTATGAAACAATCGGTTTGATCGCTTCCTCAGCTGTGAATGATGATTGTGCGACAAGCTCTAGCGTGTTGATGACAAGTGACATAGATTCATGCGGGTACCAGGCTGACTGGACGGCGAATAATAACTTGCGTACGATATCTAGTTTCGACAATCGCATCTTGATGTTAAACTTTCTATATCGGCTGGCACGCAACAGGAAGGCGAAATGTTCGAGATGAGCTCGTTGAATGTCGGCACTAGTTTTTGACCACAGCTCAAAGTCAAGTGCCACGGCTCTGTATGCAATGGTGTTGGTAACAGTGGACAGACTAATAGAGTGTCAGTGCCTTGCGTGCCAAGATAGAAAGCAGGCATACTGTGGAGAACGGAAATTTAGACCAAAGAATTCAAACAATGTTTCAAAGCTGGTCATGTCTATGAGATGACTTCGAGTTCTTAGCGTGCTTGCAAGAACATCATAACCGTCTATACGAAAATCAACTATAAGCAAGATCTCGCATATTCTGTACTCACGTAACCTTTCCATGTCATCGGAGTTTTGCCAACTGTTGCGAAGACAGTCAGAAAAGACGCTCAATGCTCTGGAAAGTTCATGCGGTGTTTGAGCAAGTGCTACTAGGCGCAGCAATATAGCTGCCCCGCCAATCCTCCACACGGCAAGATCCAGCGACTGACAGCATACTGTAAATACATCGCCTCGAGTTACAATTTGGTCCTTTTTATCGTGCAGTTGAGGGGCGACACTAAACATAATTGATGAATCGCTAATAATCGGATCTCCGCGAATGGCCTTCTTGAGTTGCGAATTTTCAGGTAGCGATGCACCTTGAGCTGTGATATACATGTTGAGCGAAGTCGACGCTTCGTACGTCAGGAACCTGATGAGTGTCTGATCTTGAAATGACTCAGAATATCGGGGGCCCAGATGGTGTATAAATCTCGGAAAGTCGTCATCTACATGTATTGAAGGAATCAAAGTCATCGCGGATAGAAAATGCTTACCGAGCGCGACCGAAAGCAGGTAAGCAGAAGTCACACACCAGCTAGATTCAACTGTGGCAACATCATCTCCTATCTCGAAAGTCACAGGGGACGTCTCATCGACCTTCGGATATGCCCATTGCAACGAGTCACTCAGAACACCATCAAGGAACAAGCCTGGAAACACGACCGGTCAAAATATTACAGGGGTATAACTGAGACACGTACAGACGGAAGGGTGCGATGATCTATTATTGTGATGCACAAGGGTGATGTGAGTCCATCGAGAAGTTGACAATTTTGACTTTGGAAGCATTTCAACTTTTTGAACAGCGCGTGATCGCAGGGCTAATGCCCCGCTGCTACCGAGAGAGAGAGCCATAGCTTCGCTAAACCCAAAAGATATGCTGAGCAATTTGTGTGGCTCCGATGGCATCCTTTCGAGCCGAACCCAGGCCTGCCCACGATTTAGACATGATATCAATCTTGCATATCAAATAGCCTACCATGAATGTAAACCCATGTATAGGGAAAGTCTTCACTTTTGTAGACGACATGGCGAGTGCGGAACAACCATTGAGTGAAAAGTGCTGCGGCCACCTCGACTTCGCACTTGAGCGCAGAAGTTCGAACATGTCTGCGTCTACAGTTCCATCTTGCTTCACAGTACACTGTAGCAAATCTCTCGAGTCTTGGGTGCTAGCACCCATCTCGAAAAGACGGCGAAGAATCTTTGCTAGGATGCGGTGTTCCTTATCATCATCTCTGGTGCTACTCGTATTGGCCTTCCACATTTTGAAAAGGTGTGGCAAGATATTTTGCATGCTTAGGACGGCAATATTTCTATGTGCGCTATGCGTCAGATGTTCTAGAAGCTGGTAAACGATCAGCCTCAAGGCGCGATCCGTGTGTATGGTTCGCAGAATGAAGCTCCAAAGAACATCGAATGTTCCTGGGAGGCTGATGTTGCATAGGTGAGGTGCAAATTCCAGAAAGTGAATGTGCATCGCTTCGGTCTCAGGTAATTTTGTCCGTAACGAGCAGAAAAAATCCGCAAGGAAGAAATCACCAAAAGAAAGAGCTAGTAAGCAACCGAGCGTCACATCTGCAGTCAGCGCACTACAGACAAGCGGATCCACGGCATCAGAAAGCGAAGAGTAACCAATGAATTCCTTGGTGATCTCGAGGTCACGATAGTATTACCATCGGGTGCAAAGAAACGCACCTCGAAGAACTCAATATTTGCTGCATGTCCCTTCAAAACCTCAGAGGCCAGCGTGAAAACTGACTTGATACAAGCCACAACATCGCGTGTCGATTGGGATCCTCGTCGTCCGATCGTCGTCGACAGTGTAGAGAGCACGTGAACCAGTAAGAGAAATCCATCTGAACCGCGAAACGCGTCTTTTGTTTCAGGTACTTCACGAACGAGAGTAGTAATCCGTTGCAGAAGCTATATGCACAGAATGCGATTATGGGTATTCCACTGAGCATAGAATGACACGAGGCTCACAGTTGTCTTTACGATCACTGCCTCTGTTACTTTCAAGTCCTCAACCATATCTTGCATGGATTGCTTTGCCACACGTTCACTGCCGGGATCTGGGGCACCGCCGCCAGTGATGTCAGTAATTCCAGGTAAAGTGGGCACGAGGTCTTCATGGTTTTTCCATGGGGCAAGAAGTGACCGAAACATCCCGACAGGAACCGTGGTCAAATAAATCCAAGTCCCAATCGGTTAGAACGCGACCTGGTTGAAATAACGATAAGAGTATACTGAATAGTGTTGAAGTTCAAGTAGCCTTACTACGTAGCACTTGGGAAAATGCTATTACGTCATGATCATCATTTGAACTTCGAAGTCGTTGAATAAACTACAGCTGAGCACTTCAAGTTACTTGGTGTGCTGGTACAGTTTTTCTTAGAATTTATCAGGTTTCAAACTCAATAACGACAGCAGCACTGCGAATAAGGAGTACGTGGCGCGCAGATGATATTCGGTCATTTGCATATCACACATCCCTATTAGGTAATAGGACTTCGAACACCCGTAAGACAATTCCACGGCATACAATAATACTAAGGTCTTATACCAAGAGATCTGTCTAATCGTTCTTCTCTAAACTGACAAATGGCTTCAATCCAAATCCTGGCCATCTGCAGTAAATGTTACAAGAATGCTTGTGCTTGAACTCATCTACTATGCCCTCAATATTCCTGCCCCCAAAGACGTCATCTCTGTCATTTATGAACCTGTCCAAGAAAAAGGTCATTGAAATGAACAAATAATATATGAAACACACGGATGAGTCAAGATTTGAGGGTCTGTTAGAAGTGTCAAACTCCCTAAATTTGTGTCAGTCTTAGTGAAATGGGATGTTAAGGAGTGTGTTGTGGTAAATACCTTGATAATCTGACACAAATGCCAAAGCTTCAGTCTGCACATATTGAATGTGCTGTGTGAATGCAAGGAAAATGGCTAAATCATAGCCACATTGATCCTCATTGAGAGAAGGTATGTATGTAGTCCATGTTATGAATGAACTTGGTAAACTCCTGGTTGTCATCAAACACAATGTGCTCTTCAAGAAGATAGACAGCTGAAACTGTTCCTGCCTTTGTGTTTGATTTTTCTCCTGGTTTTGAGCTGGCACTGCACTGTCCATACCCCAAAGCAACACCAGCTTCAATGAAACACACATGAGGAATCTCAAAGGGTGGAGGTGTTGGTGAAGTGCTGATATGGTAGTCAATGTAATCATAAGTGTAGTTGAGAAGCAACTTTGCCCAGTACTTGATGATACTTTCTTTCAGGACACATTTCAGCTTGTCCACTGATGAATATCACATGATCTTGAGTGATGCAGCAGCCTGACTTGTTGGCAGGACCCTATAAAACAGTCATTTAACAACCATGCCATGCTGACAGCCAAGACTGCTAGAAATAATGGGGGATAGAGTGAGCCACCCAGGATGAGCCATTTTGAAAGTGCCAATTCCTATCATACTGTGGAGGGGAACATCAATCATGAGTTGGCCAAAATGTGAGTCTGAAATGTCAAGTTCAAATGTGCAGTATTGCAGTGTCTTCAGGATTTCAGTGAGCAAATGGGTTGGAATTGGATAATATTCAATATCTTCATGGTGCCAGTAAAAGACTGTCAAGTTGTTATGAAGTTCAGTGTATTAAAACAATGGTGAATCACTCACCTTTACTCAATACATCTAGATTTGTGCTGCCTCCATACTTCAATGTGTTGGAAGCTGACAAAGTAGGGACAAAGGAGAAGGGAAGAGCCAAAGAAGCCAAGATGCAAGGAATAAGAGGGAGAATCTAAGGAATGTGGTTTGAGTGCAAGTCCAAAAGAAGCAAATTGGTGCAATGTGTTAATGTTGGCCAAGCTTCCATGACATACATCAATAAAGTTATGTTTTCAGTTTTTTATTTCCTACTTACTATAAAGTCAAGTGCCCATAAATGTGAGCATCTCAGTTCTTGAAAAGAAACTGAGATGTGAGTACTGAGTTTATGTATGTCATCATAAGCTGATGAATCATAGCATACCATTGTTCTTCTAGGTAGCACACACATTAATAGAGTTCTTGAAAAGAAACTGAGATTGTACTGTTGTTCTTCTAGCCCTCCTGCTCACCCTGTTCATCTCATTGTAAGGACCGCAGATCCTCTATGCCTGGACCACACTTCAAATCAAGAATGTTTGAGACCAACCACATGCTATCCAACTCTCATTACTCTTACCGTCACTCAGTCAAATTTTCATACCCTTTTTCTCTTCATTCCACTTGACCTCATCAGTTGCAATGCCACTCCCTGGTGCCTTGGTTTTCACATAATCATTCGGCTCATCCATCACCAAGGACCCTTACTATTTTTGCTATATATACCACCAATGTACTCTCATATCTAGAGCGTAGAGGCAGAAAAACAGGGAAGCCAAGTGAACAGTCATGGACAGCAATCCTGTGATGAGATCCCTGCTCCAAGAAAGACTGAAAGCCTCCTAGAAAGTCCTCATCTCTAAAGCCTAGCCTTATCTATCCTCATGTTACTCACTAACATATCTCTTATCTATCACATTCTGTTCTCTTTTCCCCTTCAAACTCACCCCAAGCCTTACATCATAGCCCTAGAGGTCATGAGCCCTGCCTCATCCATGGATAATATGCTCCCCTCCACCATGTCTTCACTATTCAATGTCCCAAAACTTGCCAAGGATGGCAGTAATTGGATTACCTATAAGGAAAGAACATTAACAGCCATAGGTGTGAGAGGTCTGATGCAGTATGCCAATGGACAAGCCAAGAAGCCTGTCATGTTCAAGGCTGACCCTAAGACAAATGCCTTAGTGAAGGATAATGGGAGTCCAGTGTGATGGTCAAACATTCTGTGACCTGTCAATGGTCATTTTTACAAAGTTTACACCAAACCCCATCATTTCCAATGTTTTAGGCCCTCAGACCAGCAGTTTTTGAGATTCCCACACTTCAGATACCTTCACACTTGTCCTCCCTATGTCCAGTCCAGTCCTAGCTAACCCCACTGGTGAGTAGTCATTTATTTCGCACATTTTTATGCCTCATGCTATGACAGTCTAGCTGGCACTAGCCTTGCATAAGTCCATTTCCATTATTGTCTAGCCCCTATACCACATAGTGCAACCACCCCTAACCCTAACACTATCAATATAAACAGCTACTGAGGCTACTGCACTCTTGCCAGACTACCATACCGCAGTACTGAGCCACATTCAACAAGCCGATGCCCATCGAATGTCCATGTCATGCCAACTAGTTCCATTTGGTGCATAGTATATTCCCATCTACCACTGCTAATCCCACAGCAAGCCCTATTACATGTAGAACACATGCTGCAGCACATACAGCACTATTATATATTGCTATGGCTAAGTCTCACATACTTGCTACTATTCTTGCCTATCGATTTCGCATACTTACGATATATGATAAAAGACTGCTGACTTCTCCTCCGTTCGACATCCACTTCTACTGTACAGCAGTAGGAGAAGTCACTTACAATCATTTTTCTTATATCATATCACTCATTAGACAGGTTTCCCATACCACTACTGCTTTCACTATACAGAAATATATCTTCTTTGAAATCCAAATATCTCTAAGAATCCTTTGATGGTCTTCACTAAGCACTGGTATCATTGGTATCATCGTCATCATGCTATTGCTCTTCGCTGTCCCTCAACATATAGCACTATCACAGTTATCAGTACATGCTATCACAGCGCTCATCATTAGTGCTCCTCATGGTATCATTGGTATCACTGGCATCATCAGTACCTATCTTTCACAGGACACTTAATGTCAGCATCCATGGAATCCATAGTGCTATCAGCAGCAATGCTACTGCTAGCATCAGCATCACTTGATAGGAGTATCACACATCACATATCAGCATTTGATGAAGTATATTCACCAGCAACCCCTTGGGTCAAATGTTCTTGCCTCGCAAGTATAGCAGCTAGGTAGACACTTGACATATACTAGCATAGGTGATAGTTTGCTATCATACTAGCTAGATTGTAGTCTTTACAATGCACCATTATTACATGTATTATCATAAGCTGCAGCACCTCATGGCTTTTTACATACAAACATCGGCTGAAGCAGACTCACCTAGTTTCACCTATACCACTCTGGACTTTCATGTAGCAATACTTAAGGACATAGTATATTCATATTCCACACCATCCTGTAGAAGGGAAATTGCTCCAGATACTTGGTCCCTGTCTAACAAGCCATAGGCAGGCAATATTATAGTCATTCATTATCCTTGTGTGAAACACTATCCTCATCTTCATATCAACCCTCCCATCACATCTATAACAACCCCAAGTACTTGCACTTTTATTGCCCTCTCCACTGTCACCAACCCATGGACACAAAATTCCCATGCATTGGACATCCTGTATAGCCATCAGATTTGACCATAGAGCTTTGGACTTTTGTGTCCCATATAGTGAGCACTTTCTTTTACCTCAGTAGACAGCAGATCCCTTGGGTCAAATGTACTTGTCCTACAAGTGTAGCAGCTAGGCAAGACTTTGACACATACTAGTCTAGGTGGCAGTTCACTATCACTCTAGCTAGATTGTAGTCTTTACAGTGGACCAGCTGGAACTCTAGCAGAATGAAAGATGAGAGCTATTAACCTTCTGCATTAAAAAAAAGAACATACCAAACACATCCACAGTACTGATATGAAATTGATGAGCTGGTGATTCAGGCTTGACATCAAGGTCATGGTGACCAATGTGCTTGCAGTGCAGATAAGCATTGGTAAGTTTGGGTAGCTGTATGTTTCATGCATTGGGCATGTTTGCATGGTGTATTGCATGTCTCCACTGATCATGACAGCATTTCTTGAAACTAAAAAACAAGTCAGAAGAGATGTGCAGAGGAAGGTGTGAAAGACATACCTGCTGTTCAAACAAACCTGCGCATATGCTGAGAAGAGCTTATCCTCCACTGAATATGCACCTCTGGATTCTTCATCATCCCTGCTGCTATCATTGTCATCTGAATCCTGAATTGCAGGAATATTGTTTTGTGAGTGGTCATAGTTGTGAAAGGTATTGTCAGTGGTGTCCATGCTGGATCTTATCTCTAGGGCTGCCTCAGCAGACAGCATTGCCTCCTGTGCATGTTGAGCTATTCCATTGTAAAGACTACAATCTAGCTAGTATGATAGTGAACTACCACCTATGCTAGTATATGTTGAAGTCTTACCTAGCTGCTATACTTGCAGGACAAATACATTCAACCTAAGGGGTTGCCAGTGGATATACTTTGTCAGACACTAATATAAGACACATGATACTACTATAAGATGTTGCCGAAGGTAGCAGTAGTGTTGCTGCTGATAGTGCTGCAAAAACTGTAGATGCCAATGCTAAAGCATGCTGAGTATAATGGATACTGATGGTACTGTGAGAAGCACTAATGATGAGCAGTGTGATAGCATGTACTGATGACTATGACTGCATTGTATGCTGAGGGACAGCAAAGCTCATGCAAAGGGGCTAATGATGATAATGATGCTTAGTGATGGTAATGGTGATAATGATGGGTATGGCAATGATCGCACTAAAAGCGATGAGTGTAGTGAGACAGCAAAGACTGTCAAAGAATTCAGAGATGATAGGTTTTCAAAGAAGATGTATTGGTATAGCAATAGCGGTAGCATTATGGGGATCCCATCAAATGAGTGATATGATGTAAAAAAATAATAAGTGACTTTTCCTACTGCTGTAGAGTAGAAGGGGAGTGTAGTACAGAGAAGAAGTCAGCAGTCTTTTATCATACATCATAAATATGCAGAATCAATAGGCAAGAGTAGTAGCAAGTATGTGAAACTTAGCTGTAGTGGTATGTAATAGTGCTGCATGTGTTGCAGTACACATTCTACATGTAATTAGGCTTGCTGTGGGATTAGTAGTAGTAGATGGGAATATACTATGCACCAAATGGAACTAGTGGGCATGGCATGGGCATTCAATGGGCATTGGCTCATGGAACATGGCTTGGTACTGCAGTATGGTAGTCTAGAAAGGGTGTAGTATCCTCAGTAACTGTATATATTGATAGCATTAGGGTCAGGGGTGGTCATACTATGTGGTATAGGGGCTAGGTAATAATGGAAATAGACCTATGCAAGGCCAGCACTAGCTGGACTGTCACACTGTCATTGAGGATTAGTGGCAGAAAGGACTGATCACTCACTTCTCATTTCTTTAGTGAGTTGGCACTCAGCATTGAAGTGATCTTGTCAGATGCACAGAATCCCAGCAGATGTTATTCATGGGCCACTGCTGTGAAGAACCATCATGGTGACACATCACGAGGTAGAGCTTAGTGGCCACTTCATTGTGCTGGGGAAGGGTAGGAAACAAGAGTGCACAAGATTAGTAAGCTAAGGACTCACCTGTTCAAGTTGTGCTCCAGCATAGTCATTCCTACAACCAAATACCTTCAAAACATGTTAGAAACAATGGCTTGATTATTGAAGAATAAGAGTGAAAGAAAGGCTCAAAATTTGAGTCAGTAGAGGGGTATATATGTGCTCATCATTGGAGATGATGAGCAAAGGTGTGTGGTGACCATGGGAGATGATGACAGAGGTGAGCAGGTGTTGCTGAAATTGTTGGCAGTTGAAACACAT
This sequence comes from Suillus decipiens, assembly GCA_016695475.1. NCBI lineage: Eukaryota > Fungi > Basidiomycota > Agaricomycetes > Boletales > Suillaceae > Suillus > Suillus decipiens. The sequence continues at coordinate 54,718 of MU173000.1, forward strand.
AAGCAACAGCTATTGCCAGCAAACAGCAGACAGCTATTACCAGAAAAGCTGATATAATACAAAATATGTACCTATGAAGTCAGTCCTAAGTACTGGTGTAAGTGCTGAAGTCTTGTGGATAAGCCTTTTCCCTCTAATTAGTGATGCTGTAGCATACATACTAACATCACTAAGTAGTAACATAAGCAGTGTCACACAGATAGAATTACCCCACAACACCAAAAACATTGCCCATTCTGGGAATTTCCACAATATCAATCATTCCTACACCCTCCTCATATCACTGCAGCTTCACCACTATACCACAATAGGTCCCCCCTCATATATAAGTAGTATTTTAGTATATATATGTATGAAATAATATAATAGACTGCTTTTTTTGGCTCATTTGTGTGCCTGCTCCTCCTCCAGGGGTCATTTAACATATGGTAGGGCATAAAATACTTTCGCACTTTTTCCCATTTGACATGAAAGTGTTCCAGTATAGTTAGAACATGTTAATAAGAATATATGAATAGATTCCCATCTTTATTTTACCCCCTGGAGTGCTCTACATCAAAAGGTACAGTGCATTTATAGGAAAACACAAATAGGTTTGTATTTTTTGATTCCTAGCTATATGAACTTGGAAAGATTGTCCCAAACATCTATTGAATATTAGGAAGAATGTATTAGGAGCTCAGGATCATATAGAAAGATCTTGTTGTGTAGTCCATCCCTCCCCTCCTAGTGGTTTACCCCCTGTGAGAATGTTTCCTGTAGGACCGGACCTTAATTGAGGCAGGAAGCCTATTTCTATGTATATTTGGAGTAGATGTATCATATAGCTATCCAAGGACACATATAGGATCCTTCTACAGTAATGAAAAGACAGAGAATCGCATTTTTGATGTTTTTTAGTATCTTACCCTTGCATCTATGATCCAACCTGTTTATATATCATTAGAATGGTATATATACTTACTTTGATGACAAAGATCAGTTCAAAATAGGTTGTAGGTTTGAGATGCTGCATATATTTGCTATTTCTACTGATAAGAGATCAATACCTTCCAAACATTGAGATTTAATAATCGGAAACTTGGAGTACATTTACAACATATTCAGTATCATATGTATAAATTTACAGAACAATCCAACAAGAATTGAACACTGAGGAAGTGAAATAGATAAGAAATTGAGTGTGAGAAAGCTCAAAGACCTAAAACATCGAAAATGGTCAGTTGAGCAATAGTAGGACTTTAATGCTAGGTCAACACACATTTATGCTACATCCCTTCCACCCATCCCCTACCCTCAGGGCAGTAGGTAGTATGGGCTCCTTAGGTAGTTTACAGTCTATCCTACATATTTTTAATGAAATCTTCAGCTCAAATTACTTAGAAATGTGACTTTGTGCAATTGCCTACCTGTTACAAAAACCAAAAGACCACTCCAGGATCAATTTCAAATGATCATTTTGGACCCAGTTGCCTACACATGGGTAGTGCTCATTTTGGTGAACAGATCAGTGGTCTGATCTTCAAAAACAGTTCAGATCTGAGAAAGTATAATTCAGATTTTAGTCATATCTCAGTTGGCTGATGTTTTGGATTTGTTTAGCTTATATCTTGGTCATATGATAACTGATTGACACAATAAGACTACCAATGTGCTCCCCAAGACTGGGGCTACACCTGTTACTAACAATGTTAAGGATAAAAACAACTTTCAGTCAGCTGATATTTTAGATCTCAGCTGGCCAATGTTTTGGATTTGTTTAGCTTATATCTTGGTCAGATGATATGTTATTGACATGATAAGACTGCCAATGTGCTCCACCAGACTGGGGCTACAACTGTTGTTAATATTGCTAAGCATAAAAACAACTAGCATCATGTATTTACTTACATTGGCCCACATCATGTCAGTTTTATTGGCAGACATAATAGTGTCTGGTATTTATTTCATTCAGCCCATATGATAAAATTAGGCATGCAGTAACATTGGCTAACATAATGGCTTCAGCATTGATGTCATTCAGCCCATATGTTTGGAACAGTCCCATAGGCCAACATGATAGCATCTGGTACTTGTTTTTTTCAGCCCATAGGATAATATCAAGCATTCAGTTGCTTTGGCCCATATGATAACAACAGGTCCACCAGCTAACATGATGGTATTGAGAATCTATTTTCATCAGCCCATAGGATAACATCAGGTATTTAGTGGCTTCAGCCCATATGATAGCATCAGGTTGACCAGCCAACATGATGAAATCAGGAATCTATTTTCATCAGCCCATAGGATAACATCAGGTATTCAGTGGCTTCAGCCTATATGATAGCATTAGGTTGACCAGCCAACATGATGGCATCAGGAATCTATTTTCATCAGCCCATAGGATAACATCAGGTATTCAGTGGCTTCAGCCCATATGATAACATCAGGTCAACCAGCTGACATGATGGCATCAGGCATTCATTGTCATCAGCCCATATGATAGTATCAGGTCGACTGGCCAATATGATAACATCAAGCATTCCTCATGTTGGCCAGTGGACCTGATGCTATCATATGGGCTGAAGCTACTGAACACCTGATGCTATTTTATGGGCTGATGGAAATAAATGCCTGATGCCATCATGTTGGCTGGTGGACCTGATGCTATCATATAAGCTGAAGTCACTGAACACCTGATGCTATCTTATAAGCTGATGAAAATGAATGCCTGATGCCATCATGTTGGCTGGTTGACCTGATGCTATCATATGGGCCAAAGCAACTGAATGTCTGAATCCATCATGTCAGCCAATGTTACTGCATCCCTGATGAAATCAGATGGACCAAGAACATGAATACCATATGGGCCAATAGAACTGTCTGCCTTGGGTGTTCATATTCACTGGCCCATATGATGGCATTGGTCTTTTATTTCCATCAGCCCATATGATAGCTTTATACCCATAATTCCCAGACCAATCTGCACAGGAAAATATATTCTTCACCCGCAATATTGGCTGACATGTAAATGTCAAGCATCACAATGCATGGGCCCAGCTGACAAAACCATCACTTCATGAGCCTACTGGCTGAATGTTAAACACAGACATTTTTGTTCAGTCAGCTGATATCTGCTGGCCTGTTTAGAACATGGATCTTTCAACATTAGCTGTATGTATTTATCATGCTATGTAACTGAATGGGCTCCTATGGTTCTGCCTTATCCTATTCCCCAACCTCTATGGATCACCCTTCATACTATTCTGGACTTTATCCAAGTAGTCTTATCATTATCCCCTATCATCCAGAAATAGTTCCAGCACATTCCTGTGCTCATCTGGTGTGACAGTCCAGCTGGTGCTGGCCATGTATAGGTTCATTTCCATAATCATCTAGCCCCTATTCAAGTATGGATTGCTGGCATGGTTGGCAGTAGGTTAGTGATGCATTTACAAGGTGATGGCATAGAAGGCTGTTGTGAGGGAATGGGGGACTCTTTATCTGGTGAGGGTTGGTAGGATGGCACTGATGGTGTTAAGGATGATTCCATAGAAGGAGTGTCAATAAGAACAAAGGGTATTTAGGATTCTTTGGCCACAAAGGATTCTGGCAGGACTTTATCTTCTGACATGTCTTCATGATTGGTTAGTGGGTCATCACAGGTAAGATGTTGGTGAATGGCAGCTTCATCAGTGCTAGTGTGTTGACTGGATTCTGCAATCTCTGGTTGTGGTGGTATTTCTGGCAGTGCTTCTGGTGGTATTTCAAGTAGTGCTGTGAGTTTTGCTTTGAGTTCAGCACACTTGGTGTGACTTCTGAGTACATGGCCAGATGGCTCCAGCATTAGTGCTTCTATGGTCCCCTCATGGTGGGCTCCAATTGAAACAAGGAAATAATAGCTGACCTATAGATAGACTCAACTATATGTCCTACCAAAGGTGTGAGTATACTGTTTGACCTGAGAGGACTACAGTAGAAGCAATTTCCTTTAGTTAATTAGTGAGGAAATGCAATGAGACTAAGTGCTAGGGTAAAGAAACCACTCCAAGAGTTGCCACCATTAGTGGTACTATGGCAGAATAAGAAGAGTTGAGAGTGAGAATGCAACAGTGAGAGTGCTTATTAGTGATACCAAAAGTAGCGATAGTGGCAGACTACTGAAGACAAGCACTAGACTGTGGTAACAATCAAAAGTAGTGGCAATGGCAAGAATTACTGGTAGTGGTCCAAGACTCCATGATTGAAAGTCAAAGTTGAAAAGATGAGAGCTTAGCTTGTAGTATCCCACAGCAACTTATAGTGGTTCTAAGTGCTGATTGGTTGAAAGTTAAGGCAAAACAAAGATAGATTGCATGAAAAAAATGATTGATACTATGAGAAACTTCTACAGCTACCATGGACAGAGGAAGTGAAGTATGAAAAATATTTGTGAGGCTTTTTAACATGGTGCATGAGTGACTGGGATGGATAGGTGAGTATAGTAGCAAGAGCACAAGGCAAATAGGCAGAATATGTAATAATGCTGCTGGGTACTGCAGCATGAGGTGTGTGTGTAATAGTGCTTGCCATGGGATCAGTTTCAACAGTTACTAAATAATATGCACCAAATGGAGCTAGATGGACTTAGGAAGGACATGGGTGGATGATGTGATTTGGATGGTGAGTACAAGTGCCACTTGGCATTTGGCTCCCTTAGCTTTGACTTGAGACAAGTGTAGAATAGCTAGGACATGAGCCCAGCAGCAATATGGTTGCTACATTGGATCAAAAAATGCATAGACTGGTGAGTTCCAGTCCTTCATTAGGTGTGTTATTTGGTATTCAATTGATTTAATATTCACATCAAGGTTTCTGCACATACCAAGCTCATCTTTTGCAGTCTTGTTGGCTTCATTGTCAGCCTGTGATACAGTGCTACTGGTCTCAATTTTCTCTTCATACAATGCATTCTCTTCTTCCTTGGTGTGGACAATGGCACACTGACTCAAGACTGAGTCTGGACATGGAGATATCAATGCTGTCAATGAAGCCATGACAGACCTATTTTTGTTGACCAGTTCATCTTCATCTGCACACCCTACACTATTGGTGGGAGTGTTACCAGGCAGCAGGATTTTTTTTGCCTTCTTAAGGTGAGTGTTCATGCTATCTCCA